>JARQZK010005114.1:497500-500243 GCA_030704885.1 Cynegetis impunctata | reverse complement strand
TTTTTTTTTTTCACAAAATAGGTACCTACCTACTTAACCAATTTGTTAACAGCTGGAGAGAGCAAATAAAAGTTATTATATATTTTTTGGAGATTTAGCGGGGATTCTGCGATCTTTAACGTTAGCAAAGATGATCTATAATATCCTCATAAAATTTTTTTTGTCTTTCGCCAAAAGTTTTACCAATTCCTTTTCAATAGATAACAAACTAATATTTTTTCAAACGGATCCTGGCTCATTGAATTTCGTAAATAAGTTTTCAATTCTCGTAAGAGTGGAAAACGAGCGCTCTACGGAAGCCGATTTCACCGGGATAGAAACAATTAGACATAAGAGTTTATAAATCTTGATTCAAATCATCATCAAAAAGGTATTTAATAGTCCTCACATGATTTTCATTTTGGACCAAAATTTCATTGTCATTATAAACAACACACAGTTCACTTTTTATGGCCACCTTATCAAAAAAAGTGTATTTTTGACATAAATTTTCCAAAATTTTATCTGGAAAATTAGCCGCAAATCCGGTAAACAAATTTTTATTGAGTAAGTCGAAGAAATGCAGTTCTTTCAAATCAGAGAACCTTATTTCTATTTGACCCCTAATAGTATCCAAAATTTCATAAAATATTTGCTTATAGTGAAGCTCCATATCTGCGTAACTGAATTTCTTTCGTTTTGGGCTAAATTGAGTCGTATCATCAGTATTTTGAAATACAGAAAATAGTTTTTCAAAATAAACTTCTGCGCGAAATTCTGAAATTTTTTCCAAAAGAAACATGAGCCGATTTCGTGAGTAAATATTTTTTTTTTTTTTTTTTTTTTCAAAAATCAATTCAAAGATGTTTGAAAAATATTTAAATTCCTTATCTTGTAAGTAAGATATTAATCCGCGTGCTGTATTTAAAGTTACTTTATCGGTGAAAAATTCCTCACTTTCAACTAGGTATAGAATTAAATCCTCAAATCCTAAGAGGCCTCAAACAGAGACATTTTCACTAGTGAAAAGTAAACACTGCCAACAAAATAATTTATTTTGTACCTGTGATCCGGTTAGGCAAGGATGTCTCTCATAATTCCGTGAATTAAAACCGCGGTTTTGTTGTCTGTTACGCTGCACCAAATTGTTTAATTCAGGGGTAGGTCGCAATGTTTTTATCAAAACTTTATCCTCATAACTTAGTGCACTAAAGTTATGGGATAACAAATATTCCACTAAGTCACCATCGAAATTTTTGAAATTAACTTCAGTAACCAAACTCATTTTGAAACAATTCGCGAGCAATATAAGTAAACACGCTGCTGTTTTCGGCAATTAGTAACTACGATCACACTACGATTCAATTAATGATGCTTTCCAACGAATTCACTCAATGTCACGCGAAATTCTATAGTTGTGATTGATCGACATTGTATAAGACTGGGTCTCTATCGGTGTTGCCATTTACATGTGTTTCGCTTTTCTATTTCAATGAAGTATTCATTCGGAGTATTTGCACCGTTGTTTGCTTTTCTGTGGCAGGCATAATGAACGTTGAGAATATACCTTTTTAAGCCTCCGCAGCGTTGCCACAAATCTTGAAATGAATGAAATGCAGTAAATGTAAATACCTTCTATCGTAATTAATAAATTATATTATATAATGTAGGTTGAAAGGAAGGTAGGTGCATAAAATAATATGATTTTGATTAATATGAATATGCTGAATGCTGACTATTCAATATAATATATTAGTGATACAAGGAATATTATTGAAGAGGCTTAGCCTCCTTAGCCTCCTTTGACTAGCCGCCCCTGATTATATATATATATATATATATATATATATATATATTATATATATATATATATATATATCATATATATATATATATATATATATATATATATATATATATATATATATATATATATATATATATATATATATATATATATATATATATATATATATATATATATTCACGAATTTATTGGCTGTTATAGGTGTGTGTTTAGTTTTGGACGTTTCGGAGGCCTTTCCTCCTTCTTCAGCATTAAAGGTATTTATATATTGTCTTCTATATCTCTACATTCAATAGAATAAAATGACAATCATTCAAAAAACACAGTTTCAATGTCTTGTGACTTTTCTCGGTCGTATGTCAATTACATTTGCTATTGTATTATATTTAACCATCTTCAACCGCATCGTTAATATCCCTGAAATTTTAAATAGCAGCACCCATTTATTTTACTATTTTTAAAATTCTTATGTAATTCTAGATGAGCTTTACCTTTTTACAATAATTTCACCTTAAATTGCAGCACTTATAACCTCACGAATTTTTGAATTGTTATTCATTATGATGATGAAAGTAGTGGTTCTGACCTAACTAATTACTTTATGAATTGTTCAGAAAGGTCTTCATTGCTCTCTAAGCACAAGTACAGCCGATATTCAAACTGTTCGCGGATCTTCTGGAGGGTGTCTAGTGAAATAGTCCTACCTTCTTGCACGATCTTTTTTTTGAGTTCTTCTATTGAGTCTGGTTGGGTTTTTAATACAAAGATTTGAAGTGACCCCATAGAAAGAAATCAAGAGGTGTTGAATTTCAAAATTAGCAAAATAAATGGGGGTTTCTATTTAAAATTTCTGAGGTAGGTGCGCTGGGTCTGAAGGGGTTAAATATAATAAAACAACAAATACCCTAAATTTTGTCTCCCTTGATACTGAAATTGGCATGTTTCGCAAAATTTTCA
>JARQZK010005114.1:447500-495000 GCA_030704885.1 Cynegetis impunctata | reverse complement strand
ACCATTACTTACGAAGTAAAGTTATTTTTCATTGAATTTCATTAGAAACGTCTAGGTACTGCATTCTCGCAAGCAGCGATAGCATATTCAAATAACTAAATTCAAAGGTTTCTCATAATACCAGAATAAAGCTGCAATATTATTTCAACGTGAAATGAATTACATCACCTAAAAATGTTATTCTGATAGAGTCTTTCACGTCATCCATCTGTTCCTTTAGAGAGAAATTAATTTCATGGATTATGTTTGCATGGTGAATTAGAGCATGAAAAATTAAGCGTTGAAACCAACGAATCATTAGCTGAGGAGACATTACTGAAATACGCTTATTCTTTCATGCGCCCCTTTGAAGCTGCTAGTAGTTCAGTTCTTTCAAAAATTCACATTCGTTATTTCATAGTCTCTTGTGATTTGTGCTTGGAGAATAAAATTTCCAAATATAACCCTACCATACCTAATGGAGTAGAGAAGACATTTTCAATCCTCCTACCAATTTTGAAGGAGGTTTGAGGTCACAAAAATCCATCATAATCAACCTTTACCTACACCCTCCAGCTTATTTCAGCCTCTCCCAAGGTCCCCATCAGACCAGTTGAGGTGAATCTGGGTTTATTCTACGATCCGAATACCTATATATATATATATATATATATATATATATATATATATATATATATATATATATATATTTGAAAAACTTGGTTCTCGGGATGAACCGCGTAAAAGATTTGAAAAATCTCGACGTTTCGGCTCCTTTTGCGAAGCCATCTTCAGGAGAATTGGAAGGGAAAATAATTCAGATACGTGGCCTCAATCTGCCTACTCCACGAATCGAATTAGGAGGAATCGGAAATAATACGATTGCGTGGTCTCAACCTGCCTACTTCACCAACCTTCCTGCCAACTCTGAAGTCTCAACCTGCCTACTCTTCAGAGTCAACTGACGGGCCGATCGTCGCGTGGCCGTATTTATAGGGAAGGGGGGCGGGTACTCCATTGACGTAGTTATTGACGTAGTATTGGCGTCAATGGGGTATTCACGCACGGTATCAGTGCGGGATGCACTCCGATTGGGTGTGACACGGCGACCACTGAGAAGCGGCTTCCATGCTGATAGGAGTCTGTGACTGTCATCTCTGGTGTTCAAACAATTTGGACGTTTTTCTTTTTCTACAGCTTCACGAAAAATTCGGGATTTAAAGAGCGGACGGGAGCAATAGTTCTTGTATTGGGGAAATCGATAATGTGGCCTGTTTGGGTGTGATGTTGGGAAAGAGCGTTGGTGATATCTGAATGTCTTACTGAAAGTGAATGTTCCTTGGCACGGACCTGAATTCGTCGGTTCGTTTGTCCTATATAAGAACGAGGACAATTGGAACAGGGAATCTCATAAACACCGTGATTTTCAATAGGAATTTTATCATTGACAGATCTGATCAGATGGGAGAGTATTTGTTGGGTGGTGAATATTGTTTTGATGTTTGTGTTTTTGAGAGATCTTGCGATCTTATCTGTCACTCCTTTGATGTAAGGAAGGAATAATTTAGGTGTAGATTCTTGGTCAGTGGGATTGGAACGTGGTAGAGGTGGGGTGATGTTTGTGTGTTTGCGTATGTTCTTGTTGATTTGATATGTGTTGTAACCGTTCTGCAATAATATATGTTTTAGAGTCTTGAGTTCTGATTCACGGTGTTCGTCGTCAGATAGTCGAATGGAGCGGTAGATTAGGGTATCAACTACAGAGTTAAGTTGAACGGGATGGTGGTGAGAATGGGCGTTCAGATAACGGTTTGTATGGGTGGGTTTACGATAAACTGAATAGGAGAAGCCTTGGGATGGAAGTTTTTTGACCATGACATCGAGGAATGGCAGAGACCCATCGCTTTCCACTTCCATTGTGAATTGGATACTTGGATGTATGCCATTCAAATGATTCAAGAAGTGGAGCAACGAGTCTCCGCCATGGGGCCTGATCGCAAAGACATCGTCTACATAACGTAGTCAGCATGATGGTTTAAGTTCGAATGACGAGAGAGCTTGGGTTTCGATTTTTCAAATCTTTTACGCGGTTCATCCCGAGAACCAAGTTTTTCAAATACTTCCGACTGCGGAAATCTTTCTGAACAACATATATATATATATATATATATATATATATATATATATATATATATATATATATATATATATATATATATATATATATTGAAAATGAATATTCATTTGCACTTAACAGGCGAATCGTGTATGATGAGGATTCATGAAAATACGCTGAGAAATTCATTCGCAAAATTGAAGACTGATGATTGATCATATCAATACCCTTAGTTTCATGTGATTCGACGACAAGAAATTCCCAATCTTGTCAAGGGGATTATTGGAAGTCTGACTGTCCAGAATTTTCATCATGTGTAGCACGGGTATCGAATTTTCTTACATTCTCCTCGTGTGATAAATGGTACTTCCATAGGAGTATAATGGAACTAGCTCCGTTGAAAGATTGATGTGACTAATCATCAATTTTGCGAATGACTTTTTAAACATATTATTATCTGTATATATATATATATATATATATATATATATATTTATATATATATATATTTTTATATATATATATATATATATATATATATATATATATATATTTATTCGAATTGTTGTTGCCTGTGATTTATTTTTAATCTCTTGATAATTATTAGCAATAACAGGCTGGTTGAATCTTAAAAAACTCGATTTAATTAATAAATTGACGTTTCATTATGACATTCATAGTTATTCAAAATTTTTGAACAAAATTGAAAATTCTTTGACATTTATTGACTTGATAAAATTGAATATTGATCTGTCTTGTTAAAAATTCTTTCAGTCTAATATTAACATTCAAAATTGTTTCATTAGAAGGCAAGGGAAACTACAGAAACCTTTACCTATGTAATGTTCGAAAATAATAATAATAGAGTACTATTTATTTAACAGAAAGAAATTAGTCACAAGAAAATATTAAAAAAGTAGAGCAGAATTATCGGTATAGAACGTTTATATGGAAGCAGCCGTTGACACGTGTTTCGGACTCTTTGGTCCTCATCAGAACGGCGTAGCTAAGTATTGGATTGAAAATTAGGAGATGAAAATAGTTTAATAAATAAAATCCTCTGTTATGGAAGAAAATCACTTATTTGTGGTTTATTGTTTGAACTCTCCGGTATTGGAGATTTGGTCAAACTTTGCCACGGAGGCGATTAATTCCATCCGAGAGATCTTAGAAAGAGTAAATTGATATTAAAAAAGAAAATTAGTTTTGGGAAAATATTAAACAAGTAAAGCAAAAATTATCGGTATAGTTCGTTTATATGGAAGTAGCTGTTTTTAATGAAATTTTTATAATAAAATCCTCTGTTATGGAAGAAAATCACTTATTTGTGGTTTATTGTTTGAACTCTCCGGTATGGGAGATTTGGTCAAACTTTGCCACGGAGGCGATTAATTCCATCCGAGAGATCTCAGAAAGAGTAAATTAACATTAAAAAAGCAAATTAGTTTTGGGAAATATTAAACAAGTAAAGCAAAAATTATCGGTATAGTTCGTTTATATGGAAGTAGCCGTTTTTAATGAAAATTTTAATTTAGAATTTCAAATTTTTTAAATGAAAAAGGGTACTTACATATAAAACAATGTAGTTTGGGATCATTGCCATATTTTCAGCTAGCAATATTTAATTATTTATTCGAATTGTTGTTGCCTGTGATTTATTTTTAATCTCTTGATAATTATTAGCAATAACAGGCTGGTTGAATCTTAAAAAACTCGATTTAATTAATAAATTGACGTTTCATTATGACATTCATAGTTATTCAAAATTTTTGAACAAAATTGAAAATTCTTTGACATTTATTGACTTGATAAAATTGAATATTGATCTGTCTTGTTAAAAATTCTTTCAGTCTAATATTAACATTCAAAATTGTTTCATTAGAAGGCAAGGGAAACTACAGAAACCTTTACCTATGTAATGTTCGAAAATAATAATAATAGAGTACTATTTATTTAACAGAAAGAAATTAGTCACGGGAAAATATTAAAAAAGTAGAGCAGAATTATCGGTATAGAACGTTTATATGGAAGCAGCCGTTGACACGTGTTTCGGACTCTTTGGTCCTCATCAGAACGGCGTAGCTAAGTATTGGATTGAAAATTAGGAGATGAAAATAGTTTAATAAATAAAATCCTCTGTTATGGAAGAAAATCACTTATTTGTGGTTTATTGTTTGAACTCTCCGGTATTGGAGATTTGGTCAAACTTTGCCACGGAGGCGATTAATTCCATCCGAGAGATCTTAGAAAGAGTAAATTGATATTAAAAAAGAAAATTAGTTTTGGGAAAATATTAAACAAGTAAAGCAAAAATTATCGGTATAGTTCGTTTATATGGAAGTAGCTGTTTTTAATGAAATTTTTATAATAAAATCCTCTGTTATGGAAGAAAATCACTTATTTGTGATTTATTGTTTGAACTCTCCGGTATGGGAGATTTGGTCAAACTTTGCCACGGAGGCGATTAATTCCATCCGAGAGATCTCAGAAAGAGTAAATTAACATTAAAAAAGCAAATTAGTTTTGGGAAATATTAAACAAGTAAAGCAAAAATTATCGGTATAGTTCGTTTATATGGAAGTAGCCGTTTTTAATGAAAATTTTAATTTAGAATTTCAAATTTTTTAAATGAAAAAGGGTACTTACATATAAAACAATGTAGTTTGGGATCATTGCCATATTTTCAGCTAGCAATATTTAATTATTTATTCGAATAAGTGATTTTCTTCCATAACAGAGGATTTTATTTATTAAACTATTTTCATCTCCTAATTTTCAATCCAATACTTAGCTACGCCGTTCTGATGAGGACCAAAGAGTCCGAAACACGTGTCAACGGCTGCTTCCATATAAACGTTCTATACCGATAATTCTGCTCTACTTTTTTAATATTTTCCCGTGACTAATTTCTTTCTGTTAAATAAATAGTACTCTATTATTATTATTTTCGAACATTACATAGGTAAAGGTTTCTGTAGTTTCCCTTGCCTTCTAATGAAACAATTTTGAATGTTAATATTAGACTGAAAGAATTTTTAACAAGACAGATCAATATTCAATTTTATCAAGTCAATAAATGTCAAAGAATTTTCAATTTTGTTCAAAAATTTTGAATAACTATGAATGTCATAATGAAACGTCAATTTATTAATTAAATCGAGTTTTTTAAGATTCAACCAGCCTGTTATTGCTAATAATTATCAAGAGATTAAAAATAAATCACAGGCAACAACAATTCGAATAAATAATTAAATATTGCTAGCTGAAAATATGGCAATGATCCCAAACTACATTGTTTTATATGTAAGTACCCTTTTTCATTTAAAAAATTTGAAATTCTAAATTAAAATTTTCATTAAAAACGGCTACTTCCATATAAACGAACTATACCGATAATTTTTGCTTTACTTGTTTAATATTTCCCAAAACTAATTTGCTTTTTTAATGTTAATTTACTCTTTCTGAGATCTCTCGGATGGAATTAATCGCCTCCGTGGCAAAGTTTGACCAAATCTCCCATACCGGAGAGTTCAAACAATAAACCACAAATAAGTGATTTTCTTCCATAACAGAGGATTTTATTATAAAAATTTCATTAAAAACAGCTACTTCCATATAAACGAACTATACCGATAATTTTTGCTTTACTTGTTTAATATTTTCCCAAAACTAATTTTCTTTTTTAATATCAATTTACTCTTTCTAAGATCTCTCGGATGGAATTAATCGCCTCCGTGGCAAAGTTTGACCAAATCTCCAATACCGGAGAGTTCAAACAATAAACCACAAATAAGTGATTTTCTTCCATAACAGAGGATTTTATTTATTAAACTATTTTCATCTCCTAATTTTCAATCCAATACTTAGCTACGCCGTTCTGATGAGGACCAAAGAGTCCGAAACACGTGTCAACGGCTGCTTCCATATAAACGTTCAATACCGATAATTCTGCTCTACTTTTTTAATATTTTCCCGTGACTAATTTCTTTCTGTTAAATAAATAGTACTCTATTATTATTATTTTCGAACATTACATAGGTAAAGGTTTCTGTAGTTTCCCTTGCCTTCTAATGAAACAATTTTGAATGTTAATATTAGACTGAAAGAATTTTTAACAAGACAGATCAATATTCAATTTTATCAAGTCAATAAATGTCAAAGAATTTTCAATTTTGTTCAAAAATTTTGAATAACTATGAATGTCATAATGAAACGTCAATTTATTAATTAAATCGAGTTTTTTAAGATTCAACCAGCCTGTTATTGCTAATAATTATCAAGAGATTATATATATATATATATATATATATATATATATATATATATATATATATATATATATATATTAATTCGAATTATTGTTGCCTGTGAACTATTTTCTAATCTCTTGATAATTATTAGCAATAACAGGCTTGTTGAATCTTAAAAAACTCGATTTTATTGAAAAGTTGACGTTTCGCCACGACATTCGTGGCTTTATCAAAACTTTTCAGAAGTTTTGATAAAGCCACGAATGTCGTGGCGAAACATCAACTTTTTAATAAAATCGAGTTTTTTAAGATTCAACAAGCCTGTTATTGCTAATAATTATCAAGAGATTATATATATATATATATATATATATATATATATATATATATATATATATATATATATATATATATATATATATATATATATATATATATACATATATATATAAATATATAAATATATATATATATATATATATATATATATATATATGTATATATATATATATATATATATATAAACTGAAATAACCAAATCAAAAAACAAGCAAGGCAACGTTACTTCAAATCGAGACGAAATTCTGAGATTTGAGGAAGATTTCTATTATGATGCCAGATGCCTGAAATCACCATCAAGGAAATTAACACGTTGACTGCCATGAGTACTCAAGGTGGAGTCTCAGGGATTCGATTATAATGGCCATGTGACCTCACGTAGTGGTCTCAGATAGTCAGATAATTTTATGCCGCGTGGACCCACAGGTAAGTCACAGCAGCATGTATTTCTTATGGAGGCGAGAAAGGATGGCCGGGAAAGGCGAAATATACTTTTGGCCTATAGAATTGAGACTTGTGAGTGGGTACACATGGCTAAAACTTCAGGGGTAGAAAATGCAAAATATACTGGTGTTAATTTTTATTTAAAAAAAATACTGAACATCAATTAACTATATTTCTTGGAACTAAAAGAAAATTAAAATGCACAAATTATTTTGTACAATTGTGTACCTCGAGAAAACAATGGCATACAATAATTTTTCATGCACTGAAGACATCTAAGTTTGGCATGTGGAGATTTCGCCTGTGCATGAATGCGCCCGAATTCTTCTGTTAGTTTTTCGTAACATCTGGCGTACCTTCCCCTATCCCTTCCTGCATCTTCAAGAATGTGTTTTGTAGTTGAATTCCCTTGTATATTACTTTCTGATGGTAAATTTAAAAGTTTACTTGCAACCATCTCTTTGAATTTGGTGATGCTCATTTTATCGTTTGTTAATTCCTGATGTAAAATAATAGCATTTACGAGGACACTACCTATCAAAAGCTCAAATGCTCATCGCAAGCGCTCTGACTCCACATGGGTGTCACGTGGCCATTGATTGCAAAATTTGCTACTTGGAGCCGCGTGTACCCAATATGAGGTCTCATCAATGTATATATATATATATATATATATATATATATATATATATATATATATATATATATATATATATATATATATATATATATATATATATATATATATATATATATATATGTTCCAGGCAAAAATTAGGTTATCAATTACCAAAAAAGTGAAAAGAAACATCTTCCGAACCATTTTCTTGAGATTGCGGCTGTTACGACTGATTTTTTTTATATTGTGGCAGTCAACGTGTTAAAGGAGCATTATTGAAAATTAAAAACAATAAAACACCCGGAGAAAATGGAGTGGTTGCAGAAGCAATAGTAGCTCGAGTCTCTCTTTTGCTGCAGGAGAGCACTATTCCGGAAAAATGGTATGAAGCGCGCATCATTTTGCTCCATTAAAGGGGAGACAAAGAGAACTTCGAAAATTACCGTCCCGAAACTTTTCTTAGTCATCTACACAAACTGAATACCATAATCTTAACATCAACACAAGACTAGAGAATAAACTTGAGGTTTATCAACCAAGAGAGCAAGCCGGATTCTGATCGGGTTTTTAGAAGTATTGAGACCCTCATCGAGAAAACTGTCGAATACAATAGGCAACTAGTCCTCCTGTTTATAGTGCGACACAATCAGACTGAAACCAATAATGGAAGCTTTGAGGAAAAGTCGAATCGACTGTAGATAATTAGACAATTAAATAATTGTGATACTCACAACTCATCTATTATATGTACAAGAACGCAACCATGTCGGTCAAATTACATGATAACAGCAACCGCATTAAAGTTGGAAGAGGTGTGAGACATGAAGATCCTATATCTCCAAAGCTATTCATAACCGTCCTAGAACATGATTTCAAGGCGCTCGATTGGGAGACTAGGAGTATAAACATAGACGGTCGTAAGCTTAGTCACCTTCGCTTCGCAGATGACATTGTCCTTACGACCGAAAATCTAGGAGAGATGAAACAAATGCTTCATGAATTGGAAAAAGCATGTTCTGGTGTTGGACTAAAAGTGAACTTTTCTAAAACTTAGATCATGAAAAATTTTGTTATGAGTGAAGGAGTAAGCATCGAAAACACTGAAATTGAAATGGTCGTCAACTTTGTATACCTGGGACATGAAATACAAATATCGAAGGACAACCAGACATGCGAATTATATAGAAGAATCAATCTGAGATGGACAGCCTATGACAAATAAAAGCATGTCTTTAAAAGCAATCTTTCTATCTGTCTAAAGAGAAAAGTGTTCGACCAGTGTGTTCTGCCGGTACTTACGTACGGAGCCGAGACCATAACTCTAATATCCGCGAGGAAGCACCTACGTGTTAGACCGACGACTTAAACAAAATTGAAACCAACTGGATTCAGGCAGGTCAGGACAGACAACAATGGAAAGCTATAAGGGAGGCCTATGTCCAGCAGTAGACGTTGAGGGCTGATTGATGATGATGATGATGATATATATATATATATATATATATATATATATATATATATATATATATATATATATATATATATTATATATATATAGTGTCCGCCAAAATGTTGGAACCATGAAGAGTTCTCGGCGTTGAGACTTATATAACCAGATCCCTTAGAAGGATGTTCGATGCTTTTTAATAATCAAATTAATTTTCTTGTTGAAATTTATGATTTTTATGTTACTAGTTCTTACTTTATTCTACTTGTACTTTTTCTACTAGACAACACAGGCTAAGATTTTGTTATTCAGTGCATAATAAAAATTATAGGTATTTCTTATTTTCGTTATGAATAAAATAAAAAGTTTTCTCCAATTGTGAGCATAAATATAAGGCGGTCATTAAGGTGACATAAATGCATTTGAAGAATCAGAAAAGTTTGCGGAGCTTAAGGAATCATTAATCATATGGTCTCCTTTGCCAAAACTGTGCACAATCGTGAATTTATCTATACATTTTTTTTTATTTTAAATCTAATTAGGTTCAGAAACTGCTTCATCAGGTGTCAAAAGCTATTTTCCGTAATTTTCATTATCGAATCACATTGCCTTGACATTCATTAATACATCACTTGAGAAGTTCTTCACATTAATGTATTGAACAGATTTTATTAGAACCAACCAATTTTCATTTTTAACTAATAATAAATCGATACATTCTATTCTTCATATATATCGACCACTAATTCAAACTTTTGAACTAAAAGATATGAAGCTGTTACATAAGTTAAGTGTGGAGCAAAATATAAAGAAGAAATTACAAAAGGAAATTTACCATAAAACCGTATGGTATTTGTGTAGTTCCGCAAGTTTATGTGGTGGAAAATAATTTAATGCCGAATATTTACTACGCCATATTTCAAGTAACCTCGTTCGAAGGATCGAGAGGAGTATATTTCATACTTGTTGTGCGCTCATATATTACAGCTTTCATTATCAGCGAAAATTCAATTTGGATATTTTATATATCAACGTAAGATATGTTCCGTCACATAAAAGTATAGATAAAGCTTGATAGGGTTGAATTATTCACTTTCCAAATATAGTACTTAATGGTTTTACAGACTAAAACGTTGTCATTAGTTTTCGAAATTTACTGTTTCAAGTACTTGAGATGAACAAAGTTCGTCTGTCTTTGAGAGTGTTTTTGAATCTTCCAGACATTGTTTTTAATACTTTGGTATCATTAATTAATTAATCTTTTGAAATTGGTATTTTTCCTGATTGTCTAAAGACTGCAATAATTCTCCCACTTCATAAAGGAGGAGACAGATCAAACACATCCAATTACAGGCCCATAGCGCTTATTTCTGCTTTATCCAAGATAATAGAGAAACTAATGAAAATCCGCCTTCTTACTTTCCTCTCAAATCATAAAATTCTCTCGTCACATTAAAAATTCTACTGATACTATGTTTTCCATGTTGAGTCTATATATATATATATATATATATATATATATATATATATATATATATATATATATATATATATATATATATATCATATCTATTCATCCCTTAATAACAAGCACTACACAGCTACGGTGATTATTGTAGAGCATTTGACTGTGTTAATCACCAAATTTCATTACGGAAACTGGAGTTTTATGGTGTCCGAGGTATTCCACTTCACTGGTTGGAGTCTTATCTTGAAAGTAGAAAACAATTAGTAAGGACAAATAACTCGAATTCTGCTTGTGAATCTATCACTAGCGTTGTCCCCCAATGTTTTGTTTTAGGTCCTTTCCTATTCTTATTATTTATAAATAGTATTACGTATCTGAAGATCAATGGAAAAATTACGCTTTTTGCGGATGATACGAGTATAACTTGGCGCAATCCTAATTCTGCGACGCTTCACTCTGAAATGACAATGGATCTTGAAGTCCTGGTCTGATGCAAACTTACTTTGCTTCAACGTAGATAAAACCGTCGACTTGTTTTATAGAGATAACTCCTAGGATATATTCCTGCAAAACCATGCCATCAAAATAGTCGATTCTGTCAGATTTTTAGGCCTCTTTATCGACAATAATCTCAAATTTTCACAGCAAGTACATGTCTTAGCTAAAAAATTATCATCGTCCTGTTTCGCCATTAAATCCATTTCAAGCGAATTAGATACGGCATCTACAAGAATTGCCTATTTTGCATTGTTCGAATCTCAGCTTCGTTATGGTCTTCCCATCTGGGGTTTATGTAATTCTTCGCAACTTGACACCATTCTCAAATTGCAGAAGAGAGCAATTCGTTTGTACTGAAAAACAGGGCTCATTGCAAACCTTGATTCAAGAAAAATGGAATTTTGACGCTTCCTTCTTTATATTTACTTGAATCTGCTTGATTCAAAAGTATTCTCAGGCCGTACCCTTGGTGTCACAGCACGGGTATTCCACCAGATCTTCGGGACATCATGTTCATCTCCCTATTCCTTTCTCTGAATAAACAAAATGTCCATGATTTACAATGCTAAGAACATTTACTTCCAGAGGAATTAAAATCTATAATTTCCTTGGCCAATTTTCGGAAACGAACAAAATCTTATTTTCTTGGTAGACCTTATTACTCTATAGAGGACTACTATTCTGAGCATTGATTGATCGATATGACCAAATTTAATAACACAGGCATCATCTTCGATTTAGGAGGATTTGACACTCTCGGTTCTATTGTAAAGTTTGTATATATTTTGTATGGAAATGTGGTGTGATTTTTATTTATAGGTATTACATTGTTTAGTTTGTTCATTTTTTGATTGGTGTGTATTTATTTTCATGTTTTACATTGTTTAGTTCCTATATTTTTCGCTTTGTTAATAAAGTGTATAATTTTAAGACTATAAAGCATTATTTGATTTGATTGGATTTGAGTGCTCAATCTCTTCTCATATAGCCCGAAGTAGAATATATTGATTCATTATAGTAACAATATGTATAAACAACGTCAAATGCAAAAGTAAAACATGAAATACGAATAAAATTGCAATTATATTGAAATCGAAATTGAATCAAAATAATATCAAAATTAATATATATTATTCGTATTTTCTGTGCAACCTTTTGCAAAATGTTGTGACAGTAGTAGTTTTCTTAATTACACTCTAAGCACTTTGAGTATACTCAAATTTAGACATCTGATCTTCAAAAAAATTCTCTGAGAAACTGTAGAGAATGTTACCGGAAAAGTAAATATTCCTGGAGAAACAAAATTCAATGGTTCAAAATAACAGTCATAAAATATATTGTAGGAAGTAGAACGAGTTTTTTTCTCATAAACATATTCAACACGGAAGGTGCCCAATAACAGAGAATAAACATACTGAGAATAAATTACATTGTGATGCTTTATTACTTTTTTTTTTGACCTGCCGGATTTCCTTAAGGTACAATCTCTCTCTGTTTCTATATAAATATATATATATATATATATATATATATATATATATATATATATATATAAATATTTATATATATATATATATATATTTATATATATATATATAAATATATATATATATATATATATATATATAAATATATATATATATATATATATATATATATATATATATATATATATATATATATATATATATATATATATATGTGTGTGTGTGTGTGTGTATATATATATACAGGGTGGGCCATCCATAACTTTCCACCCCGAATTTTGAGCTTTGGGATGGAATAACGAAAAAACGCTCAGACAGGTCAAATTTTGTTGAAGGAGGGACAAATAAGGGTGTTCAAATGAGTTTGATATCACTACCCCTCTAGCCGCAACCCCTAACAGCTCTCATTTTTGAAAAGGGAAAAGGGGTCGAGCAGCACCTTGTTGAAAAGGCTATTCAATTTCCTGCATGAGTGTATTTTTTTGTCATCGCTTCATTATTATACAGAGTGACTCAATATTGCATCAGTAACTTTCACACGCCGAATTTGTATATATATATATATATATATGTATATATAAATATATAGTAATATATATATATATATATATATATATATATATATATATATATATATATATATATATATATATATATATATATATATATACATATATATATATATATATATATATATATATATATATATATATTATATATATATATATATATAAATATATATATAAATATATATATATATATATATATTATATATATATATATATATATATACATATATATATATATATATATATATAGTCTACTGAGGTGGGTTGACAAGGATTATCAAATATTCTGAATATCGATAATGTGCAAGCAGGTTTAACGATTTAAAGATTCCAAAGGATCCTTGATTTATTTCTTTGACTTCCATATAATACTTCTCGAATTTCTGAAGTTTTTTGCCTTGAAAATGTCGGGAAATTGGTCGTTTCTATTTATGCCGTGGGTTCTGTTATATAATTTGTAATTCTGATTAATATAGAATTTCGATCTACATAATGAAAACTACAGCTTAAATAATCAAATTTATTAACTTTGTACAGGTTGAATGTACAATGTATTTATGTTTATATTATATTTTCATGATAGTGAATTTACTTTTCCCAGAATTTCATAATGATCAAATAACATATGGTGGATAATTCAATCTTTCAATTAATTATTCAGCAGGAAACCAGATCAACTTCAAACAACCACCGAATACCGAAAGAAAAAAGGAAAAATAACGATTGATTTTGTTTTGTTATGAAATTATTTACTGTAGGGTAGCAAAATTAAATATTCAAAATTGAAAGCATGCGGTCATAAAGCATTTTAGTTCATCGGTTTTTTCGCTGGAGTTTGTACCCGAGCAGAAATTCGGACTAGATATAATTTTCGCATGGAACGTGATGATAAAATGTATTTCTATCAGGCATTCGTAGAGCCAGCGGCGTTACGCTTGAAACTGTGAAACTTAATTTAGTATCATATTTTCAATCGCATTTATCCACATTTTGACGGCTCTGTTGTTCATAGATTGTAATTCGAAAGTCTCGTTCGTGAACCGTGGTGAAACATCATAATGTTAAAGCATCTCAACCTGCTACTTTAAATAATTGGTTTCCAACAATGTCTTACATATACAACGTAATCACATTGCAATAAATTACATCTTTTGTTTCCCGAGTAGTTGACTTCCGTCTCCTACATAAATACAGCCTATATCATTATTCGTATTCGTGCTGTTAAGTTGAAATAAATCGTTTGCCTAAGGCTAACATCTCCTGAAGGGTGCTTTAAAGTTTCCCCCAATTAATTTGTTCACATTTTCTGAACAACACCTTTCAATGCTTGACATATAAAAATGGACATTCGATCGCAACAAACCATTATAAAGGAGTTTTGTTTCGAAATATTATCTACGAATAAATTTATTAACAAAATAACAAAACTGAAACAATGAAAGATAGATACATAGAATCATAAATAGGTGTGTTATAAACTGCACCCATGACATTGATTCACAAATCACATATGTGAAGTGGTTTCGCACAAGTGATCACATAATCAAAAACTTATATGAAGAGTATCACGTAATAGAGCACACTTTCAATGAGAGACTGAAGAATATTCTTCAGTGTCTGTGCACGGGCAGAGTCTGCACCGAGGAAGGTAAGGTGTAGAAAAACAAAAGCAATGCAATTTTGAGTCATTTTGCAACCTTCCTAGATGAGATAATCATTCGAACTCCATCTCTTCCCCTCGCGTTATGGTCACTAACATTCCCCCGAGGTGGGACACCGCCGAGAATGACAAAACCCCCGAAATGTTTCTCAAATTCATACACGGTATTCAAGCTCCAGCGGTGCCATTAGACCAGAGCAGTTTAAAGTTGTTATTTGGGGTGCCCAAGGAAAGTACCAAAACTTGGGTAGATTCTGCCGAAATTTTGGCATCTTCAATCTTTGGAAAATTGTATGAGCGAAAATGTTTCAAACTGGTGGCAAAAGATGTGGAAATTATTTATCTACAACATATTTGAAATTCACTTTTCAAGATATTTGTGGAGAAATTTTCTCGCTCAAATTGCCTAGAAATTCAGTTAGAAAGTTATAAATTTATACTTAAATTAAGTAAATGGCCAGAAAGTTTCTTTTGGTCGTCATTTTTTTGTAGAGATTTCTTTTTTTTTCGTGGTGTTTGAGGATTTGTGCACGTGCACAGCCGATCCAGATTAGGTTAGATGGTTGAATTATCTTACATGGTTTGAGTTGGTGCATTTGAAATTTTGAGCTCCTGCTGATTGAGTTACTAGAGGTATGAAATTTGATAGGTGAATTGAAGTGATGTTGGGAAAATGCACACTATTACTTTCAACTGATTTCCTTTATTTTCGCATTTTTATGTTGAAATTGTGCATCTCTACGGTCACTTCAATAGAGTTAGCAGGCTGCAAATTTGAACGTCAAATCAATTTATATTAGGAAGGTGCCATTCGGGGGTTTCAAATGAATATTTCACCTACGCAATTTTTATGTAGAAATTTGATGCGTTTTTACACATATTCAAGCTTTCTGCATTTCCTCAGTTCCTCAAAAATAACTTGAAAATGATAATCTGAATCTATCAAAATCAGAAGTTTACTGTTGAAGTTGCTCATTGTGCATATAAGCCAGCAAAATAATAGCCATAAAAATTATAAATACGTTTCTTATTTTCATGAATAGAGAAAATTGTTGAGATAATTCAACGAAAATGGTAAGTACATCATTATAACGCATGACCATTTCGACGTTGGCAGCTCAATGATTCTTCATACTTTATATTACTTGCAATCAACTACTGATTCGATATCGACATCTATATTTTCAGCGTTATATTGTGTTTAATTTATCTCTCTGTACTTCCTCTATTCAGCACTCATATATCACTCTTGAAAATAAAATTTCCATAAATTTTATCACATTGTGACGCACATTTTACCTCAACAGGAGCTTTTTCCTAATCTAGTGTCTGTTTCTAAAAAACATTCTTCATCAACTCAAAGTCTTAATGAATACGCTTTGCCGTGTATGTGTGTAAATTATGTTTACTGTTACAGAATTGTTAAAAATAAATACTGAAATTCTAGTTTCAAAAACATGGTCATGCAGAATTGAATATAAAAAAATGTTTGTCTTATATAGGTATCATTTCTCCAAGGCCTGAAGAAATTATGTTAGAATCATTTGAAATTATTGATTAAGAAATACTATATATATATATATATATATATATATATATATATATATATATATATATATATATATATATATATATATATATATATATATATACTATACCTACTCGTTAAAATTGGTTTTAGAACTTAATACGCCGAATGTTCTGGAAAAACTTTATGGTTTGAATATATCTTATATAGGATAATAAATCAAGTCCATCTGGTCGTTCAGCAAGATATCTTTTGCATTATGATTGAGTTCAAAAATTTTCAAAGATTATAAATACCTCATTCAGGTGATTTGTGCACTATTTGGAAATGATCTATATTTGGAAACGTTTGGTGGTTTTAACAGAACTGGTTGAAAGGTTAAATCTGTTCTATTTTTTTTGAATCCATAAGTAGAATATTTCCATATTATGCACAAGTTGCCGAAAGGAGCAAAATGGAATTATTTACAGTCAATAGACATTTCTAAAATCAATCATAATATAGTTATTAACGTAACAAGGCCGATATGTAGCAAATAACGGATGAGGTTGCGCCTCGGATTACAACTAACCGAATCCGTTATTTGCGTATCGGCCGTGTGTCGTTAAAAATTTTTCGTAATCCCGTTGAAAGATTACATTTTGATTCCGAAGAAAGAAAAAACCCCGTACCTCGCAATTCTAAAGAAAAAACCCAACGTCGTGCACTCTGTTGTCATGGAACAGTTTGACAGTTTTATAAACAACGTCAGTTTTTTGTGTTCTCAAGTTCGCTTTAACGACGACCATGGATGAAATTGAGGAACAAAATCAAATTCCTCTAGAAATATTGGGATAATAATGTGCAGTGCAGCGAGTGTTGATTAACTGCCGAAAATAACTCAAGAGCGATATCAAAAAGAACATGAAAATTTTGAAATGTGGCGTAAAAGCAAGAATGTAAAGGTGGTTAATGAAGATGTATTATTAGCCTATGCGAAATGAAAATCAGAGGTTTATTCTCCCAACTCGCTGTGGACAAAGATTTCAATGTTGTTATTGTAAGCAGAATGATGTTTTGAAATAAATATTTGAACAAGTGATTTCTTAACGCCGCCGGCCGTTATGAAATTATAACGGCCATCGGCCGTTAACACTGACTTTTCAGTTGTCATCTGAATACCGTTAAATCAAAATAACAGTATGGGATTACGAAAAAAACAGTAATGTAATGCTGAACGACCAGATTGGCTTGATTCATTCTTCTATATCTGATATATTAGAACCAGAATTTATAGTTGGAAAATCCATTTTAATTAACCGTCCTTGAATTATTATTTTTAAAGTCATTATCACTTATAACTTTACCACAATATCTTCACCTCCTTGTGGATATAATACCTATACAAGAGACAAACATTTCTGTGTATTCTAAACTCAATCTGCCCGATGATAGTCGTGTGACCGAGATTGCAATAGCAGTATAATATATTTTTTAATTATTTGTGATTATAAACAATTTTGTTGGCGTTCAAATAAATCTAATTTATTTTTTTGGGCAAATATCTTTCCAAATTAGTGATCTTGTTCGAAACAGAAAATTGATAAAAATGGGCATTCCTGCTCTCTTTAGTGCTAAATACACCTAACCAGAATGCATTAGTTTTCTACATTTACGAATCCTCCTAGAACATGGTGACAGGACATAATTTGTGGTTTTCAGCTGACATAGATACTTTCATCACTGTTACGCTAGTTCTATTAAAAAATCTACAACCCAACTCCGAAGCATGAATTCTAGAATATAAATTATTCGAGTCACTACATTTTCGTGCTAAGCGTGCAGTTGGTGATCATGACATATGTTATACGGAGTAACGCGACTGTGGTGAATATACCAGTATGTTGCGTTACTGTCGCTGACAGCTGTAGTAGTAATAACCCTATTGTCACAAAATAATCAGGGTGGTGATACAGAGGCACGTTGATTATCCAGAATATATCCACGACATTATGCTTAGTACAATAGTTTTACACTAACAAAGACTAATTGTTAATAATTCTCAATTAAAGGCAACTCTTTGATAAATATAATTCACGTGCTAATAACATGACACTGTCAAAACCAAATCAATTCGACGGAAGTCTTCGTTGAGGTATCGTTGCTGTTACGGCGAAATGAATTTATTGCTCTGACACGCGTGAAATGTATAATTATCTAGTAATTGCGATAATTTTCTGGTGCTAATTTCAGACTTGATTCGAATTATTCTGGATAGGGATAAATATGTTTCGACAACGTCATTATTGCAGATAAATTGGAATATAACTTCGAGAGCTTATTATGCGATACGATTCTCCGAGAGAGAGAGTGCTTGAATTCAATTATTAAATGGAACAATTAATACTTGATGAAATTAGCAGAAAATATATCTAAAAAGCTTGATTTTAAACATCAAAATTCTCACATTTATACTTTTCTATATATATATATATATATATATATATATATATATATATATATATATATTATATATATATATATATATATATATATATATATATATATATATATATATATTATATATATAATATATATATATATATATATATATATATATATATATATATATATAAATATATATATATATATATATATATATATAAATATATATATATATATATATATATATATATATATATATATATATATATATATATATATATATATATAAATACACTCACCGACTTTAAATTCGGGATAGCCAAAATTTTGATGAAATTTAATGTATGATAACTTTTTTCTCCATAGTCCGATTCGAATGTCTTTTTTTTCAAAATGTAGAATAGGTGTTTCGAGTTTGAGTAATGTTATTCAATTCTGAAAAAAAAGTGTATATGTGGAAATATAAAGGAAAATAGCTAAATAATATTTTTCCCTGAAGTTTGTAACACCCCGTAGAGTAATTCTGCAATATAAACTCCAGTGTATATGTTTTTCTGCATATTCTGATTCATTCTTAACATTTTGCTCATCAATTCGTCTCGATATCGTTCTCGGTTGAAGAGATATGAATTTTTTAATAAAACTTCACGCATTTTGCAACAATTACATAAGGTTCGTTTTGGATTCTTTCGTTTTCCACAGAAACTTACACAGCATTCCTTAACTAGTTTTATCTGACATTTCGAACATTTGAAACATTTGGCTTGTGAATTCCGTATCTACTTTTTATTTCACGATGCCTTTGTCATCCAAAGATTCAGCTAGAGCTGTTGCTCTTCATGATATTGGTTCTATTGGCGAATATGATGTGTTTAACAAAATCTAGCGTGGAAAGAGCCGTGTATATTTAAATATATAATAAATAAATAGATTAAACCTGACAACGCGGTAAGAGAAAGATATAAACGTGTTAAAAAGCAGCACATACGCAATATTGCAAACGCAAAAAGAAACTTCATTAATAATTTCATTTCGAACTCGGACAACAAGTCAAAAGCGGTATGGAAATGCATCAACCAAAGTATCTCAATTTAAAAAGCGTGATAAAATTCCAGACGTTATCTTCGATGTAGATAACAGACCGATAACAGAACCGTCTGAGAAGGTAAATTGTTTCATGAATTTTTTATAAATTCAGTGAGGAAATTAACAGATGGCTTTTCTAACTCCGATGGTGAGTCATTATTGATACATGGAAAAAGAAATGAAAACACCATGACTCCTGCCACGCCAGCCGAAGTTGCAGAGATTATACAAGCGGTTTCAGGGAAACGATCATGTGGATTGGACGAAATTCCGTGTAATATTTTGAAGCATTTTTAAAGATTTATCAATTCCGCTCACATTTTTGATAAACGGTTCATTCGAACGTGAATATTTTCCATCGGAACTAAAGACCGCCCTCGTGACATCGGTGTATAAGAGAGGTGATAACTCTTGCATTGAGAACTATCGACCGATCAATTTGCTGTCTGTGTTCTCTAAAATTTTGGAGAAGTTGTTTTTTAGGCGTCTTCGCACATTCATTGATAGTTATATGCTGCTGTCCAATAACCAGTTCGGTTTTAGGAAAGGCAAGTCAGCACAAGACGCAATTATATCCTTGTATGATACGGTCTTGGGTTGCTTCGAGGAAAGAAAATATTGTCTGGGTATGTTTTTCGATCTGAGTCGAGCTTTCGACACTATCGACATCCAGAGGCTTCTCCAGAAGCTGGAACATATGGGTATAAGGGGTGTACCACGCGCGTGTTTTCAAGGCAAGTAACATTGAGCACTAGAGTGCCGCAGGGCAGTACTATGGGACCCATACTGTTCATATTGCTGATAAATGATGTAATAACTTTTATGGAGGAATGTAGTTTTGTTCTGGTTTGCGCTGATGACAGTTTTTTTATAATATCTTCAACCCATATCCATGACCTAGCAAGTAAAGCGTCTATGTGCCTATCTAAGATGGCCGAGTATTGCGTCACAAATCGACTCACTCTAAATCAGCAAATAACGGATTTGATACTCTTTCCACCTGCTGGCACCACTTGTGAGCAAAGTCCATTAGTAAGAGCGCATAATGAAAAAGGCCTTCAAATAAGCGAAGAAGTGGGCTTCTTGGGCGTCAAAATCGACAGCCACTTAATGAATTGACCTCAAGTTGGAACACTATGCGGCAGGCTGGAATCGTGCAATTTTGCAATTCGTCAACTAAAACATTCCTGTGATCTCTACGTTATTAGATCCTATTATTTTGCATCTGTAAACTCTATCCTGGAGTATGGAATATTGGGATGGGGAAGTTGCTCAAATGTGGAATCTGTGTTCGTGATGCAGAAGAGAATTATCAGGTCAATGTTTGGCATCTCGAGACGCACTTCTTGCCGAGAATTTTTCAGGGACAATTTCCTGACTGTAACATCAATATTTATTTTGCATTGTGCGTTATATGTTAGGACTCACCTATCTTCGTATGTTAAAACTGATGAAATCCACTCATATGGCACACGCAGTGCCTCTGAAAGAAAGATTTGTCCACCATTCACTAGATAGAAGCAGGTTCAGGACAGCATATTCATACAGGGCACAAAAATTTATAACCATCTACCGGATCACATACGCATGATAAAAAATCATAATAAATTCAAACAAAGTATCAAACTATTGTTATTGAAAAATGTGTTCTATTCTATCGATGAATATTTTAACCATAATTCATGAAATTGTTGGAATGTTCTTTGTCCTTTGTCTGTCCAATTTTTGATTAGTTTTACTGTTTAGTGTTGTCCTGTGACATACATTCACTGATTGTGGGAAATTTATTTTATCCCTATATTTATTTTATTTACGATTATCATTGTTTTTGTTCATCTTGTTGACATTTTTCCATACTTTGTATTAAGTCAGTGGAAATAAAGATTATTATTATTATTATTATAAAGTGGGTGACCAAATTATTATACTCAAAATTATTATTTATTATTTCAATACTAGTAAGTGTATTCAGGTATGAAAATTAAACATTTGTAGACAGATTGAATAGTGTGTTCAAAGAGAAACACATATTATTCAGTATTTGGTTACTCCATTCTTAGCTGCAGTGAAGGCTTGTATACATGATATGGCTAATTCTTGGAGTTTTGGAACGTTGTGCCATACTTTAATGATATTCTCAATCAGTTCACTTCTGTTTGTTATAATTTTGTCTCTTGATATTTTCTTTTTTAGGACTGCCCACACATTTTCTATAGAATTCAAGTCGGGCAAGTTTCCCGGCCAGTCCAGGGTGTTAATCTGTTTATTTTTCAGGTAATTTGTGAAAAATTTGGCTTTATGACGGAGAGCAGAGTCTTGCATGAATATGACATTCTTATTAGGTAACCATTCTGCTACCTGTGGGATCAGTTTTTTTTTCCAGAACTTTTTTATACTGATCTTGCCACATAGTTCCTTGGACAATATACAGCCTTCCAGTCTCTTTGCTGCTGATAACGGAACATATCATCACTGAAGAAGGATGCTTCACACTATCTACAATGCAATCTTCATTGAATTTTTCATGCGCCTTTCGCCGAACATACTCAGTTTTGTCTCGGAGAATCTGTATTGACGACTCGTTGGAGAAACAAACCTTCCAGAAGTTGTTTTTTGCGTAAGTTGATAAAGAAAAATAATCTGAACATGAGTATTCTTGTAGTAGGATTATATAAGCGTTGCTCCAGTCTTCCTGTGTCCAGTGTTGATGCTCCTTGACTCAGGCCAAACGTTTGGCCTTCATAGCAAGAGTGAGTTTTGGTTTCATCAGTGGTCCACAACATTTCAGTCCCATTTCTTCAAATTTTCGCCGAAGAGTCCGCTCCGATATTTTTACTCCGTTTTGATTAAGAATTTTTTCATGATGAGCCGAAGCCGAGGCTTCCAAAGGTTTTTCAGTGTAATTCGACGTTTTTCTCGCTCAGTTCGAGGTGTTGTAAAGCCTTTCCGACCGCATTTACCTACTCGATCCGCCTTGATCAGTATTTTGGCGTCCAGTTTTTGCTTGATGTTACGCACACTGGACTGTGATTCATCACAAAACAGCAATCTGACGCTGGTTATACTACAATGCCATAACATTGTCAGAACACTTGCCCATATCTGTTAATAAACATTTTTAGGTTAGGTCGGTCGACAAACAAAAATTCTAACCAGAACATGACCACAATGTATTTATCAAGTGTAAGAATAATACTAAATGAAAAATAATTCAACACTTACGAAATGATAAGTCGATAACACTGATGCCAAGATTTTTATTGAAGACTTCTCACAAGCCAGCACAGTGAAATTTTTGACATGCACTAACAATAGGCGCCGCCATTTAATTAAAAGAACATTTATGTGTTGCCGCACTTATGAAAGCGTTTCCAGATATATTCCAGTAGAAAATAAAAAACCCATAACAATCTTTTGATAAAAAACTAATGACAGCCACTACTTCCACAGATAGTGACGATTTTTTGCTTGAGTATAATAATTTGGCCACCCACTGTATATATAATATATATATATATATATATATATATATATATATATATATATATATATATATATATATATATATATATATATATATATATATATTATATATATATATATATATATATATATATATATACATATATATATATATATATATATATATTATATATATATATATATATATATATATATATATATATATATATATATATATATATATATATATATATATATATATATATAATTATTCATTCGAATTGTTGTTGCCTGTGAACTATTTCTAATCTTTGATAATTATTAGCAATAACAGGCTTGTTGAATCTCAAAAAACTCGATTTTAACGTCAAATTTTTAATAAAATCGAGTTTTTTGAGATTCAACAAGCCTGTTATTGCTAAGAATCATCAAAAGATTATATATATATATATATATATATATATATATATATATATATATATATATCTATATATTATATATTTATATATATATATATATTTATATATATATATATATATATATATATATATATATATATATATATATATATATATGTATATATATATATATGTATATATATATATATATATATATATATATATAATATATATATTATATATATATATATCTATATATATATATATATATATATATATATATATATATATATATATGATGTACTGAAATAATAAGCTCTTCAAGTTTATTTATCTATGTATTAAATAATTCACATCAATATTTTTTTAGTGAAGAAAAATTTAATTTGAAAATGTTTTTTTTGTGAGTGGATACTTATGAATCATCTTAATTGATGAATAAGCTTATCTTGGCTTTCAATTACAAGATTATAACCTAAAGCATGTCTATTTCATATAGGTTTTGCAGAATATTTGCTTTCCATTCAAATTAAGTTTTACATTTCATACATCACTTTAAGTTTACTTCCTTTGCAGAATGTGTAGTTTACTCAAAATCACGTACTATAATGGATAATGAATATGAAAATCACTCAGGTATTCCATTCACGCCATACGAATCCTGAAGTTAATCACAAAATTTCTTATTGAAAATCGAATAATATGTCATTTTAGAGTTTTTTAGGTACACAGATTACGATTTTACAATCGAAATGACATTTTAACAAGAAATAATGGAGGAGATAAAAAAGGAAGTACAAATTGAAAATTATTGGATGAATGCAGTACCTACACGTACAGAATACACAACTTCTTTTATTATATATTTTGATTCAAAGAAGTTTGACCATGCCAGTTATATGACGTGGAGGAACTGATTCAATTTGCAACGATTATTTGATGAGAGAAAAAAAAGAGTAAAAAATATGCAAGTTATTTCTACTTGATAGAAACTAAGAATTGAACACCAAACGTGGAAGTTATCTCAAGTGATTTATTTCATATAGATATTTTAAAAATTGCCAATGCTCACGGAACCAATGATCCTATTCCAGGCGTATTTTTAATTTTGCATATTGTAGTTCGTAATTGTCCAGACTGCTGTTCTCGAGTCGAGAAATAATCTCGAGCCATAGTTGTTTTATAAGATGATTTCCCCGTAATTAAATCTGGATTTAATCGTTTCCCGGAGTGATGAAATGGAAAATCTCTCCATTTATCTCTCCAGCTATTGAGATGAAAGATGATATCGAAATTAGAATAACGAACTCCAATAAGATGTAAAAGTGGAATCTGTGTTGTTAGTCGAAATCCTAAATAGAAATTTGGAGAACATGCATTTTCTATTGAACCATATCGAAAGTCAACAGTGCAGTGAGGAAGTGATTCTCATATACGTTTCAGACCTAGATTTTCGATAACATTTTAATCTAGGATATTATATATATATATATATATATATATATATATATATATATATATATATATATATATATATATATATATATATATATATATATATATATATATATATATATATATATATATATATATATATATATATATATATATATATATATATATAATTATTTATTCGAATTGTTGTTGCCTGTGAACTATTTCTAATCTCTTGATAATTATTAGCAATAACAGGCTTGTTGAATCTTAAAAAACTCGATTTTATTAAAAAGTTGACGTTTCGCCACGACATTCGTGGCGAAACGTCAACTTTTTAATAAAATCGAGTTTTTTAAGATTCAACAAGCCTGTTATTGCTAATAATTATCAAGAGATTATATATATATATATATATATATATATATATATATATATATATATATATATATATATATATATATATATATATATATATATATATATAATGTACTATCTTCCCGGTGCATATTGGAATTTCCATTGGCCCCTATAGTAGTACACGGATTGTGTTTATGCTAGGAAGTGATTTTCGAAGGTATAATTTTTGTTCTCTAATCGCCGCCATTTTTATGTAGAGATTTCTCGTTTTGGTGGTGTTTTTAAATCATTTGCGCACGTCCACAGCTTATCTTGATTAATTTAATAGTTGATGTTTCTTAGTGAATCCACAGCTTCTGCTGATTGATTTAGAGGGTCAAAAATTACCGCAACTTTTATGTAGAAATTTCAAGCATTTTTGAAAATTTTTCGAGCAGCGTACTTCTTCTCTACAGCCACTCCAAATTCAGTAAAAAGGCTGAATATTCAAATGTTGTTCTCGCCACATGAAAATTTCTGTGAAAATTTCATGCGTTGCTGCAAGTATTCATATTTTGTGTATCTCCATATTTTAGAATCCATAGAAATATATAAATATAATGATAATAACTCAGTCAATTTGTACAGATTTAAGAAATTTCCCAATATTTGATGTCTTCTAGAATAAGTTCATGTTGTTAGCAAGACATTTACATAGGTTGAAATTCGAAATTCCCAGAAATTATAATCTTTCACCGCCTTTCCTTTGTATACCTTACCTGCCTAATACTAACACACTAACAATGCAATAATGTTCATTCGGTTTAAAATGTAGTAGTACTGCGAAACTGCATTCAAAATTTTTTTTATAAAAATAGTGATGAAAAACAAAGTATTTTGTTTCTCATTTATATCTAGCTATGCATTTTTTTAGAACACAACAAAGAAATTTGTAACTTGGCCATATAGATTCCTTATATATTGCCCTACAATCCTGCTATGTTATGGCCGCTTAACATAACATTTATTGTTTTACCTTGTATTCAATCGGGTTTCAGGGTGCGTTATAGTTCCACAACTACATTGTTGAAGTATACTGATAAAATTTTGGAGCAGTCGATAATGATAAACTTCTCATTCGCGTTTTACTCGATTATTCGAAAGCCTTCGATATAATCAACCATGATTTGTTGCTTGTTATTTTCCATTATATTGATCTCAGTTGGCAGACAGTAACGTTGTTCAAAAATTATTCAGACAATTGTTAACATTTTTTTCCTAGCGTGAGTATCAATTTGATCTCTTGCGGAGTACCACAGGGGTCCATTATTTGCCCCTTGTTCTTCACTGTGTACACTTTTCAATTGTTCAATTGTCTCTCGTGCTGTCAGGCGCATTTATACCCAAATATAAATTTTTAATCGTTTATTTCATTATCGTTTCCAAAGCACCGAATTATTCAAGGGAAAATGTGAAATATCAAATATTGTTAAGGTTAAACAATACACATAGTCCATTATCGAATCAATCTAGAAATCTTGGACATATGCTTGATGGTATATGAGTGTAGGGATTTCAAGGACAGGAATCGCGTACAGATGCTCTGGTTTTGGTTGATGTAGTATACGGTCCGTGCTTAACTAAATTTAATGCATCTAAAGTTAAGGCGCTCGGACCGAGTTCCTCACAAGCTTGTTGAGTTGGATTGGCTCAAAACGGCCAAACGCAGAGAGCTGCATATGATGTGCTTGCTTCATAAAATCATAGTAGCTAAAAAGCCATCTTATTTACATCGTAAAATCCGGTTTGTATTTGTTGCAATTTTGGTTGCTTCATAATCTCTGGTAATGCTATTTTTTTGCCAAAAATTTCTGTAGTACAGAGAATTATTTTTGTTTTTGTTTTTTTTTCTTTGGTTGGATTAATCGGCTCCTGCTATTCCACCATTCAGTACTTCAGAAATACTAGAGTTGAATGTTAGTGTAATCTCAAGTATGTATTACAAAGGTAAATGTTACACCATATATTTATGCTTTCTGTACTGAAGTGCTCATAAAGTTCTATTATTATTGCTATAATGGCTTCATCTTGGTCAAACGGACCATTGTTGAATATAATTTATTTTGGTCAAAGTTCTACCATATATAAAGCAATGTTTTAGTAAGTAAGAGAGGTGGTGCATGAGAGAAATGGAACGAGGGGTGAGTCACTTCGTCAGGAATTCAAAGAGGCCCGCAACTTCATCAAGAAGTGTGCGATTATGTCAAGAGGTGTGTAATTCGAACCATGTCCTTATAGGTGTGTATATAAACTCGTGATTTAATTCCAAGATCAATGAAACATATCAGAATGTCATCTGAAACTTCTGTTGAAATTGCTATAACTAAAGGACTTTGAGTTACCTATACAAAAAAAAACACCCGAATAATAGAAAGCAAGTTTTGAGTGTGAAACTTTCATTTCATACTTTTTTTTGGCTCAAATATCGTTGAAACTAATGAAAAACGAAGTAATTTAAAACCCATAAGACAAGAAAGTTTCAACCCTACTTATCAAACAGAAAACGCGTGAGCAGCAACTTCTCCACTAAAATCGTATTTTTGCGCGAAGTGCATCGTGTCGAAATGCGAACAGAATAAATGATGGCATAAAAATCACGCTTGAAATACCGAAATATAAATTACAGAATCATTCATTTTATCAAGAAAGCAAAGAGGTGAACTACACCGCGTACTGTAGAACCCCTTTTAATAGCAAACCGTATTGAAGAGAAGAAAATCATTCATTTATTCAAAAAAAATAAGAACTGATGCAGAAAGTGCATCGCGTACTGATTGCAAAGAATGTCGAGATGCGATTTGAACGGAAAAGTTACCGCAAAGTGCAGCGCAATTGAGGAAAATAGTTCGAAACCAACAAAGGAACGTAAAGAACAATCTACGTAAAAATATAGGCGGTTGGAAGCACACTAAACTTCAGTTCTTTTGGTTTAATGGGATCCGCTCAAGATGACAATATGTTTCGAGAAAAATATATAAATGAAATATATATTGGTACAATGGGAGCCACTATGTTCCGGGAAATATCAGACATCAACAAAATATCAACAAAATTTCGAAAGTCGTCTAGAACGTCTGAAACGGATAAAAATCTACTCCCGCACCTAACTTTTGACTCGCGATAAGCAGCAATATTTGAATAAAAAAAGTGAAGAAGAGGGTAGTATAAGAAGGATCTGTTAATCAAAAACGAACTTCAAATTTGAGTCAAGCTGCGCGTGACACATACGTCCCGTGTGATGTTAGCCTGCTCGACAGAGAGTGTGATTTACAGCGCTGAAGCTATCACAAAATCCTGTAGTTTTCATAATATTATACTTTTATAGAAAAGAAATTCGTTGTATCGTTCATGGTGAATAAAATAAGGCTGCTATTTTCATTTAGTATCATCCGCAAGAAGTCATGAAAAATATTAACTTATTTTTTCAATTAAATAATAATTAAAGTACTTCGAAAAACACACTATAACAACTAAAACGTAAATAAAATAATTGAGTTTGAATCTGAAAATATGTTTTAATTCTATAAATGGAAACATTTTTCTTTTATCAATAGTAATCAGTGGAATATACTGCATATCCAGTAGACTTAGATTACTGCAGTTAGATATATATTCTATTGAATTACATTGAAACGAAAAAAAATGGAGAAATATTCACTCGTTGGTAACTACGAATATATTTTTATAATTGTAATTGAATTTGAAGCAAGTTATTAAACAATTTTTTGCTGTGATTCATCATGAAGAATATTACAGAAACGTATTCATGCTGAATTATCCATCCATTCTTTATGTCTGAAACATATGCCGTATTGAAATTTTCCAAGTTTTCCGTACGAGCCATGAAGTTTTAACCCCTCTGCAGAAAAGTTGAGCCATCTCATATATTTATTGTTTTCTTTTCATTTCGGAACTGAGTTTTGGAACATCCATTCTATACAGATTAATCCATGAATTAGTAATTATTTATTAGTATTCTGAGTCCCTGCGTCCCGGGACAATCAGATTTTTCCGATAAAGCGTTTTTCTCTCGTTTTCCGATAAATGTAATAATTCTCAACATATAAACCGTATTGATGAAGCAAAATAAAAACTAAAACATTTTACGGATAATGTCAAATCGTACTAATTCCACGTCAACTTGTTTATACCTACACATATATATATATATATATATATATATATATATATATATATATATATATATATATATATATATATATATATATATATATATTATATATATATATATATATATATATATATATATATATATATATATATATATATATATATTTATATATATATATATATATATATATATATATATATATATATATATATATATATATATATAGTTATATATATATATATATATATATATATATATATTGACGGAGTTATTCTCTTGATAGGCCATTTCTAAGAAAGATCTTTTTGAAAGATGTGATTCTCTTGCAAGAACAGTCGTTGAAAGGTAGTTCATCTGGTTGTCACAATCATTGACATGTTTAGCTAAAGCACATCTCTCAGGGTGTAATCTACTATCACTCTTATGAGAAGTGATTCTGTCTTTTAATAGTCTTTTTGTTTGGCCAATATAATTCTTATCGCTTACAAATAATGTTTATAATATTCCTTGTCATGATTGCGATAAGAATTATATTGGCCAAACAAAAAGACAGAATCACTTCTCATAAGAGTGATAGTAGATTACACCCTGAGAGATGTGCTTTAGCTAAACATGTCAATGATTGTGACCACCAGATGAACTACCTTTCAAGAACTGTCACATCTTTCAAAAAGATCTTTCTTAGAAATGGCCTTTATCTCTCAAGAGAATAACTCCATCAATAAAAAAACAGATATAAGCCGTTTGAGTGAAATTTATTCTTTTTTACTTATATATATATATATATATATATATATATATATACATATATACAGTTATACAAACAGCACATATTAAATTAATGACTTTGAAATCCCTATATCAGGCGGACAAAGTGCTCCTTTCAAAATCACGTAGTGGGACATCTAATAAATGCAGCAGCCTTGAAAATGTAAAAAGGTACAAAGCGATGGATTCTAAAAGAAGCCCCATGGCAAAGCTGTGCTAGAAGATCAAAGTATCATTGAAAATTGGGTGTTTGTTCGTACAGGTAATTATTCAGAATATACCTAGTATTAAAAGACAACTTGTTGCTACCTGCCTATGTTCGGTATTGCAGCCCCTGTAATCTCCCCATTCAAGTCAGAGATGAATAAGTGGGATACATATAAACGAAATAGGCTGATGATTGGATAGCAGGCTATTCATGATGGATTTTACAGCAATCGTTCCATTAAATGAACATTTATCAATCCGAACAATCTCTGAAAACAACGTTTAATACATAGATGATCCATAATACTGAACAAATTTTAAATTTTAAATTCAACTTCAACAAAAAGAAATGAATTTCGATCACGGAGTTGCAAGTAACTGTATCTATTCATAATTTGAGTTCAATTAGTGTTGGCATTCAATCAATTGTGTACAGATAAAAAAGAAGATTTTCAAGTTCCAAAGCCAGAATTATAAGTAGATACTCAGTCAATGCATTGCAATGTGTATTAAAATTTGAATTAGCTCATCTTCAGACTATATATATATATATATATATATATATATATATTAGTATATACTATATATAAGTATATATATATAATATATATATAGATATATAATATATTAATATATATATATATATAATGTATATATATATATATATAATATATTGTAATATATATATAGATAATATACTATATATATATATATATATATATATATGTATATATATATATATATATATACTATAATCAAATTTCAATGTTCTCAAAGTTATTTGATAGAGCCACGAATGTCGTGGCGAAAACGTCAATTTTTTAATAATATCGAGTTTTTTGTATATATATATATATATTATATATATATACATAATATAATGGAAGCAGCATACGGTACATATAATACAATTATATACATAATATTTATATATAGGTATTATATATATATATATATTACTAGTATGTATATATGTATAGTATACGATATATACATTATGAGAAGTTTTGGCAAACTAATCGAAAAGGGCCAATTAGTGTAGATACACAACAAATTTGTGAATCACATCTATATTTTGAATATCAATTTATATCCTTCCTCAGGACTCTACAGTATAAATATAAAATGTTAAAAACATAAATATTGAAACAATTAACGAGGTTTCATAAAAATACAACCATCATATGAAATGCAGTGTTGAGTTAGAAATTGAAAGTTTTTTTTTAAGGGGATGATGGGACACAGGCCTGCATTCGCCTGTGTTCCATAATCTACCCCGATGGGTTTGTAATCTAGTACATTACCCAGCAGATTATTTCTACACGTAGATATATAAGTTCAAATTGCAATTATTGGACAATCACAACATCCATATCTTATCTGGGATTCGAACCCGGTACCGTCTGTGCCCTAGACAATTGCCCAACCATCTGGACCACCGACGGTTGTAAATACTAATACTGAACAATTTGACAATGTTGAAGCCATTTAATATATATAATCTCAGGATTCCAAAAAACTCAAAACCAAACGATGAGATAATCTTATAAAGGAAAACACCGAACAGTGCCAAAATGACAAATGTCAATACAAACGATTCACCGACATCAGAAACAACAACAAAAACTACACCAGAGAAATATGATGAAAATCATTCAACCAGTTGCTGTGTAAATTAAATTGTGAAATATATGAGTTCTCGTAAAATACCTATAAAAGGTTTTGAATTGAGGTGCTTCCTGATGTTTTGGTCGAATGATTTATTTCTCTGGTGTAGTTTTTGTTGTTGTTTCTGATGTCGGCGGATTGTTTGTTTTGACATTTGTCATTTTGTCACTGTTCGGTGTTTTCCTTTATAAGATTATCTCATCGTTTGGTTTTGAGTTTTTTGGAATCCTGAGATTATATATATTAAATGGCTTCAACATTGTCAAATTAAAATATAAAATTTCCTGATAATCCATGAATCACTACTTCGAACAGCATAAGTACATACTGACAGTAGTCGTTATATTTTATTCAAAATCAAGTCCAACAAATCAAACTCATTAATATCCTATTCATATTTGACGAGTTCATCGATAAACAAAGACTAATAGAAGGGCACGAAAAAGGGAGAAATACCGAATTTACTAGTTAAATTAAATCAGAACCTATTTTCAAATGAATATTCTGCACGCTTCCGTGGAAATGTGGACGTTTCTGAGCAAACAATGGCGAAAATCCGCAAATTACTGAATATATCCAATCTATTCCACATCTGTGTGAAGGCAGGTAATAATCATGCAGAAGCATTATCAACTATTTGAAAGTGATCATTACTCCCGACAATTTTATTCAAATCTAACCAACTTATTAATTGGTTACTATATGAAGTAATGAATGTGACAAACAGTCTAGTTTTATCGAAAACACACATAAAATATATATTTTAACAGTTTATTTGGAAGGTATCTATCGATGAATGTCAAAAGCAAATATCCGGAAATTGTTTTCGAATGTAGAGAGAATTATGGAAATCACATAACTTTTTTCGACCCCTACCCGTTTTGAAGAAAAAAAATTTTCTCGTAGATTTTGAATTTTATTACCCCTCTTGGAAAATTCTTCTTCCTGGTTTTACTACTGAAATTCAAAAAACGTCAAACGGACAAAGTCAATGAAACAAAGAGAAAGTTTCCACAACTTTCGAATATTTATTCAGTACAGGGTGGTCAAATATTAATTCAACTTTCCAAATATTTACAGAAAAGCTTTCAAATTTTTTAAAATAACAGCTTGTATCAGAATTCATTAACAGATGGCGAATTTTATCAACATTAATTTTTCTGCCTATCGTCTAGTTAATCAATATATATATATATATATATATATATATATATATATATATATATATATATAATATAATTTATAGTTATATATATAGTATATATATAATTTATATATATATGTAATACTCTTAGTAATAATCATATTAGCAATAACAGGCTTGTTTGATCTTAAATAACTCGATTTTATTGAAAAGTTGACGTTTCGCCACGACATTCGTGGCTTTATCAAAACTTTTGAGAAAAAATTGAAATTTCTTTGACATTTATTGATTTGAAAAATTTCTATAGAAACAGACTACTGTTTCACTAAAATTTTTTTCGGCTGTGGCCGTTCAAAGAATAATAATAATAGGGTACTATTTATCTTTTTTTCAAAAATTTCTCATTGCGGCTGTGGCCGTCTTCAGTTATTAATTACGTGCTATTCAGTCCAATATCAACAGACAGGTCCGTTGATATTGGACTAAATAGCACGTAATTAATAACTGAAGACGGCCACAGCCGCAATGAGAAATTTTTGAAAAAAAGATAAATAGTACCCTATTATTATTATTCTTTGACTCTTCAAAATCAAAATAATTTGGACCTATTTCGAACATTACGTGGGTAAAGGTTTCTGTGGTTTCCCTTACCATCTAATAATAACAAATTTGAATGTTAATATTGGACTGAATAGCACGTAATAAATAACAAAGAACGGCCACAGCCGAAAAAAATTTTAGTGAAACAGTAGTCTGTTTTCTTATAGAAATTTTTTCAAATCAATAAATGTCAAAGAAATTTCAAATTTTTCTCAAAAGTTTTGATAAAGCCACGAATGTCGTGGCGAAACGTCAACTTTTCAATAAAATCGAGTTTTTTAAGATTCAACAAGCCTGTTATTGCTAATAATTATCAAGAGATTAGAAATAGTTCACAGGCAACAAAAATTCGAATAAATAATTATATATATATATTATATAATATATATATATATATATATATATATATATATATATATATATATATATATATCAACAGTTAACTTTCAGTTCATTAGGCTAGAACACAATGAAGTGTCAAAACTGTCAGTGTGTGACATTAACATTTCAGAGTATAGAGCTAGTTGTGATAGTTTCAATAATAAATTTTACTATCAACGAGTTAACTGACATGATTTTTGTTTTAGGGGCATCCGCAAAAATTATTCATTGATGTGAAGAAATTATAATCGCATACCCAGATAACTTTCAAATAAATTACAGCCCATCCTAATCGATTGAATGTTTTCATTTTATGGGAAGGAATAATTCTTTTGTGTTTCTGAAAATTACTCTTCACAAATAGACGTTAGATACCGAAAAGTACAGAGCCAAAACAAAGAAAAGTCGAAAGGGACAAAATTTGCCATCCGCTAATGGATAAAAGAGATACATTTGACAAAAATGAAAAAACTCCTCTGGAAATGTTTGGAATTTGAAATCAATTTTTAACCACCCTGTAGTGGATAAAAAAAGAAGTAGCATAATTTTTAGTTAATCGTGTTTATCCATTTGCCTTTTTTCAAATTCCACGAAAAATATTTTACGAAAAATATTTTTTCTCCAAAACGGGTAATAGGTAAAAAAAATTTTTGTGGTGGTATATAATTTGACTACAAGAATTCTAAAAATTTTCAAACAAAATTAAAACATTTCTTGGAAATATTTGTAGTGGGAAATTAATTAATGATAGTGCTGTACCAAGAGACTTCCTTCAAAAATTCTTTAGTTTATTGGCTTTACCTCTTCGAAGTTTTTTAAATTTCAGCTATAAATCTTGGCGAGAAGCGAATTTTTGAATTATGGTACAAAAGTTCGAAAATTACGAGAAAAATAATTTTTTCTCTCAAACGGGTAGAGGATGAAAATAATATTGTGGTGGTGTGTAATAAATAAGATTCGGAAAATGTTGAAATAAGTAGGTATTCCATTGAAAAAAAGGTATATGATTCGCATAATTGACTGTATACAGTAAACTTACTTTCGGATATTTATTTTTAACCACCAATAACAGGTTCCTTTCAAATAAATCCTTAACTGATATATAATAGGAGTTATTTAACTCCGACAAAGTTGCTGAATACTGTATATTCCTATTGAAGAGAGAAAGAAAATAATCTTTGGATATTCTAAATCGAATGCATTCAATTTTTAATCGAACATTGGTAGTTTTGAAAATTTACATTTTTTATTTCCTACTGTTTTTCTGTTTATTGTTTTTATGTATGTACAGGGTAGCTAGATAAGAATGCTAAGTGCTGTATCTCTTAAACTATTCTTCGTAGAGACCTGCGGTTAAAAATATTATAACAAAAGTAGCAGACAGAAAATTCTGGAAATTATTTTCATGTTTTCAAGATGTCCGGCAGGGGGCGTAACAGCCATATAAAACTTCTCAAGTCATTTTTCTTAGAGATACACCTAGTAAATGTACCACAACAATATATGAGTTTTCAATCTAAACTTCATTCGAGTAAATTTTGTTCAAAATTTTTTGACGTATCTATTGAAATGAAGTTGTAAGGAGTGATGTTTTTTTGAATAAACAGCTGTAACTTCTGAATGACGGAACAGATTTCAATAGGGTTGGTCTCGTCGAGGAAATCATTTATTGCTCCATCAAACCCATCTTTTAGTGATGCCGCTAGGGCGCGTTTTATATAATAACAGAAACATGCCACTTTAGTTATAATATTTTTTACAGCAAGTCCCTAGGACGAATTGTTTACGAGATAGAGCATTCTTATTTGGCCACCCGGTACATATGAAATTATATTCATATTCCAAAATATGATTTTCATCACAATATCTGCAGCCTAATAGAAAAAAATCTAAATGGTAGTTCTTCACTCTCATCAAGTTATATATAATTAAAAAAAGGCAGAAGTAATTGGCAACTGACAGAAACAATCAACTATATGTATTTATTTGTATGTGTTTTACAATCTATTTTCAAGAGTGGATCGTCGGATTTCATTTGCCTGTATAAATCAAAGCGGTATGATTATATCTCAAAAATACCATTCGAAGTACTATATGAATATCAAGTTTAAATAAAATATACAGGACGTTTCGACTAGTTGAGTATCTCTGACTATTCTCAAGTTTTTTTTTTAACTCTCAGGGAGATGCTAATCTGCCTAAATCGGCAATTAGCCTTAGATGTTACGATAGTTAAGATGTGTAGAGTCTTATTTCAGAGAGTCATCTCTTTTAATACATAAATCTTATTTTAACCTAGAGTGTGTCTGCTAGCGCAAGTGAGAGTGAGTTATTAGACGACTTAAGACTAAGCTTATCTGTATCTGTTTTTAGGTCTACCGGCAGCAGATGGTTGAGCATATGTTTTTTGATTTGACGACCCTTTAACTGGTAAACCAGCACGTTTGGGCGCACAACAACTTCATTTATGTATTTCACGCTGAATCGATGTATGGTTTCGCTAATAGCTTCCATGGGGATGTCGTGCTGAATTATCTCATAGAAAACTTACTGATCTACATCGACGATGGCTCTCAAAACTTTGTGAACTCTGAACGATTGCAATAGTAGAACTACTACCGGTGTAGAGCAACACTTGTTATTTTTCAGACTATTCTTGTAGTATTTTGCAAAAAGAATTTTTTAGTGTGTATTCCTTTTATTACATGTTTTATTTAAGTAAATAATTTAGCGTACCTAATGTGGATTCACTGGAAAACGGTCAAAGATATTCTATTTTAAATTTATTTTTTTGGTACAATCCTGCCTTTATATTTTATATAGGCAATGGAATGCAACATTTTACAAACTATAATTATAATATATTTTCGAATTAAATAATTAAAGAAGGTAACATAAGTTAAACGAGGAAAGTATATACAAATTTAATATTTTCAGAGAATCTATCAATGAAACCGGTACTTTGCATTGACACAGGATAAATTCAAAATTGCATTAGTTCAGTAGTTTCAGTAGAGAAGGATAATAATCAAAAGAAACTACTCCTACTCGTGAATGCTTCTAACATGACAAGAAACAACCCCATAGGCGAGAGCTAAGAGTCAACACGGTTTAGTCGAAACATCTCAGAATATGTTACCTTGTTTTCAGTATAATTATTTAAAAGAATAACAAACTCGAACATTGTAACATAGTTCAACCAGATACTATCAGATGTAGTAGTGTGCTTACTGTTACTTTTTTCTGTTGAATCTCCCCAGAAAGCAATACATTACTACTTATTCAGAATAAGAGAAATAATAGAAATATTTCAATCTATTAAAACAAAGGTTTAGGAAAACAATTTACACATTTATTAATAATATACGCATGACGCACTTTCGGTGAAACTTCACCTTCTTCAGATGCTGAATGCAATCTAAATATTTCTCCGTTATATGGAATACAAGAAATAAATAAAAGACAATTTGTATGGGTACATAGATGGATAGTTACAAATCATTAGTAAAATAGAAAAACTCCATTCTAAACTGCTAGTCAGGTAGTTGAATGTGTGATTTTCTTGAATTAAATGGTTTGCATCATGTGAATCCGACCAATTAATTGAAGAAAATGACACATTCAATTTTGACTTCAAAATATTAAATGCTGAAAGTAAGAAAATTAAATAGTTGATGGAATTCGTCGTTACCACGTGATAATTTAACATGATTAACAAAACTAAATTTGAATTTACTACGTTTATTATCACAAAATATTTTGAAAAATATAACACTGCGATTGCAATTTCGGTCAGTAGACCATCATCGGGCAGATTGAGTTAAGAACTGAATACAAAATAATTATAGATTTGCGCTTACGGGTGGAAAAGGATTATTGCAGGTACCTAAATAGACAAGAGGAACATATTTCAAGAAGGGCTAATCGAGTGAATTTCACAAATTGGTACAATACAATGTTCTTAGAAAAGTCATTATTGTTTAAATACACTAAATATAGGAGAATATATCAAGTCAATCTGGTCGTTCAGCAAGATATCTTTTGCATTATTATTGAGTTTAAAAATTTTTTTGTTAGCTTCGATGTTGATAATATGTTCTCCAATATACCAGCAGATGAGTGTTTACCACTTGTCTTAGATATTTTGCAACAATCCACTTCGGATATTATTAAAATAAATGGTATCATTTTCTTATTAGATATATGTCTTAGTCAAAATTACTTCCAGTTTGATCACAACATTTTTGAACAATCTAGTGGGCTGGCTATGGGTTCTCCCTTAAGTCCGCTTATTGCAGACATTTTCATGTCACATATAGAGAACATAATATTCAATTCTACAAAAGCATCGCATATAAGTTTTTGGCATAGATACGTTGATGATGTAATTGCTTGATTTAAGGGCACCGCGAGACAATTAGATCAGTTTTTGAATTATATTAATAGCATTCACCCAAATATAAAGTTCAAAATTGAAAAAGAATTGGATCGACAAATAAACTTCTTGGATTTAACTATCTTTCATAATAATAATACTTTGACTTTCGATATATATAGAAACCCAACTTTCGCGGATATATGTATTCCGTCGGATTCAAATCATCCTCTTTCCCATAAACATTCAGCTTTTAATTCAATGATCCACAGAGCGTTTTCAATTCCATTATCCGTAACAAATTTAGCGAAAGAAATTTCGACTATAAAACTAATTGCGTCAAATAATGGTTTTCATACAAGTTTGATAGATAAAATGATAAACAAGAAACGTAATCAACTAGCGTACAACAGCATATATCCCCAATTAAAAGTAGAAAAATCGGAAAAATTCACATCTTTAACATATTTTGGTTCTCTACCAGAAAAAGTTGCTAATGTCATACCTAAATGTAATATTAAAATTGCTTTCAAACCTAAGACAAAACTCTCAGGATTTTTACTCAATGCCAAAGATATCACTTCAAAATTTGAAAGTTCAGGAGTTTATAAGTTGATTTGTCCTGTATGTAAAGGAGTATATATAGGTCAGACTGGTCGATCGTTCAAGAGAAGATTTAAAGAACACCAACAATCTTTTTTGAAAAATAAAACGGATTCAACGTTTTCAAATCATTGCCGTGAAAACCACCACCCATTTCCACAAATAGATAATTTTCAAATCATGCACAATTTACCGAAAGGAACCAAACTTACTTACTTAGAATCATTAGAAATTTTTAAACTCAATAATAATGCAAAAGATATCTTGCTGAACGACCAGATTGACTTGACATATTCTCCTATATTCAGTATATTTAAACAATAATGACTTTTCTAAGAACATTGTATTGTACCAATTTGTGAAATTCACTCGATTAGCCCCTCTTGAAATATGTTCCTCTAGTCTATTTAGGTACCTGCCATAATTCTTTCCCACCCGTAAGCGCAAGTCTATAGTTCTGTATTCAGTTCTTAACTCAATCTGCCCGATGATGGTCTAGTGACCGAAATTGCAATCGCAATGTTATATTTTTCAAAATATTTTGTGATAATAAACGTAGTAAATTCAAATTTAGTTTTGTTAATCAAGAAAATTAAACTTAATTTTCTAGAACCATTACAGATAAATAAATACAAACATTCAGGTCTCCTACTGAAGAGTCAAATTGATCGTACTACAAGCCCCCCCTTTCAGAATCTTCTCAAAATTACCGAACTACCTGACTAGCAGTTCAGAATTGGTTTTTCCTATTTCAGTAACTATCCTTCTTTTACCCTTTCCATACAATTTGTCATCTATTTATTTCTTGTATTCCATATAAAGGAGAAATATATTTAGTTTGCGATTAGCATCTGGAGATGGTGAAGTTTCACCGAAACAAGCGTCGTGGGTATATTATTAATTGTTGAATCGAATTGGCATTTACTTGGTGAAAGCTCATATTCATAACTTCATAAAGAAATAAAAAACTAACTTTTCACAGTTTTAAGTAAAATCTAATGAGTAAACGCGTTTCGTCATAATATTGACTTGATCTCTTACTAAATTATGGTATTACAAAACAATCTATTTATACGAAAAATTGATCATAATACAGGGGTTCTCAGAGAAACTAAATAACAACAAGCAATTCATTCAGAGCTATTGGTAGGTACATTGAACAGATTAAGAAGAGGAGAAGGGTTTACTTCAATCTGGTCGTTACTAGGTTACCGGAATTTTTGTATTTATTCATGCATTCAATTCTTAGTGTATTCTCGAAACATATAGAAAAAGTAGTGTACAATAGAATATGCAACTTTCTATCTAGATTTGACATACTTAGCGAATTCCAGCACGGCTTTCGAACTGGTAAATCGACTCAATCGGCAGCTTGCAGCCTAATTGAGAATATTTACATCAATATGGATAGAGGAAAACAAGTTGCTGGACTCTTTTTCGACTTGTCCCGCGCTTTCGACTCCATTAATTTGGACTTAATTGAAAGTAAAATGTATAACTTGGGTTTCAGGGGAATATTCTTGGATTGGGTGTGTGATTATCTCCATCATAGACAAATGCTTGTTAAAGTGGAAAACAGTTTTTCTGAAATGCATACCTTGAACATAGGTGTTCCACAGGGTTCAGTATTGGGGCCATTAATTTTTTTATTATTCGTCAATGATATGCCCCAACATACCAATACTGAACTATTGGCTCTGTTTGCTGATGATACTTCACTAGTAGTTACAGGTCGTAATCGTGAAGAATTAGTTATATCCACTAAAAAGATTATGGAATGCTTCGATAGATGGTGTGAGCAAAATTGTCTGATTTCAAATATCTCCAAGACAGAGTGTATATATTTTAATACGAAAAACACTCCAAACACTATGTAATTCGACATGAATGGAGCAAATATTGTATCCACTCGAACCACAAAATTTTTGGGTATACGTGTAGATGAAAACTTACGTTTTACGGATCATATCGATAGCCTCAGTAAAAAATTGAATAAATCAAGATTTGCAATTTCACGTCTGAAGTTCTCAATGCCAACTGAGTCTTTGTTGACAGTATACTACAGTCTTGTATACAGTCATATATCCTACAATGTCGTTCTCTGGGGAAATTCTGTAAACAATGCAAGAATTTTCACCGCACAGAAGAGAATAATTCGAACTATGTTCGGGTTATCTTCGCAGGAATCGTGTAGGCCATGCTTTATTTTTCACAAGATTCTGACTTTTCCATGTTTGTACATATTAAAATGTCTAATCCTCATCAAGGAGAATTGCCCGAAGTTTGTGAGGAATTCACATTACCACGATTATCCTACCAGGAATGGTAATCTTTTGTATATCCCGAGACATAGTACAACAAAATTCGAGCGATCTCCCACATATCAGGGGATAAAATTCTAAAACCATTTGCCAGAGAGTATAAGAAACCTTAATAAAATTAGGTTCAAGAGCAGAGTGAAGTCAATACTTTCTTCCAGGGGCTACTATAGTATTGAGGCGTGCATGTCTGACTTTAACGTGAATCAATTTGTTTGATGGTTTGAGTGTAGTGTTATTTTTGTTTTGTGTGTGTACTATATACAAATTTGTATGTCCTATATACAATTTGACTTGTCCAATACATATTTGTCGATGTCTGAATGGATCAATAAAAAAAATTATTATTATTATTATTAATATAGGAATTCCCATCAGTTGATTTTGTGGAGACTATTTTCTAACTGTAATATATTATAATTGTGATTAAAGGTATGGTTTTCTTGAATAAGATGATACGCATAATAAGAGTCCGTTTTCTGCTTAATATAGCTACGTTGGTGTTCGTGTATTCGAGTTTTGAAATTTCTAATTGTACGTCCTATATAGAATTTTTCACAATCGTTACAGTTGAGTCTATAAACACCCGTACCTTCATCTCTATGGATTTTTGATTTGTTGCTTTTAATAAATTTTCCAATCTTATTGTTGGTTTTATATGAAACTTTGAAATTTTGTTTATGAAAAAACATAACATACTTGGGCAAACCTTCCGAAAACCTGAAATTGTTTTCTCATAAACAAAATTTCATATAAAACCAACAATAGCATTGGAAAATTTATTAAAAACAACAAATCAAAAATTCATAAAGATGAACGTACTGGTGTTTATAGACTCAACTGTAACGATTATGAAATATTCCATATAGGACGTACAATTAGAAATTTCAAAACTCGAATACACGAACACCAACGTAGCTATATTAAGCAGAAAACGGACTCTTATTATGCGTATCATCTTATTCAAGAAAACCATACCTTTAATCACAATTATAATATATTACAGTTAGAAAATAGTCTCCACAAAATTAACTGATGGGAATCCCTATACATGAATAAATATAAAAATTCCGGAAACCTAGTGAACGACCAGATTGAAGTAAACCCTTCTCCTCTTCTTAATCTGTTCTATGTACCTACCAATAGCTCTGAATGAATTGCTTATTGTTATTTAGTTTCTCTAAGAACCCCCCTGTGTTATGTTCAATTTTTCGTATAAATAGATTGTTTTGTAATACCATAATTTAGTACGTGATAAAGTCAATGTTATGACGAAACGCGTTTACTCATTAGATTTCACTCAAACTTGTGAAAATTTATGAAGTTATATATATTATTAATAAATGATTAATTTGTTTCTATAAACCATTGTTTTAATATGTTGTTAATTTACATCATGTATCGGCCGAATCAATCCATACTATTTCAATCCACTTTTATATAGAATCTTTATATCAATAGCTTGTGTTCACTACTACCAGATGAATAATTCTGATATATACGAAATCAAAAACTGAGTAAAATATGGAGTACTTCCTGAAGCAAAATTTTTCTTTATATAAGATGTTTGAAAACTAGTTGTTGATTTGTCTTTAGGATAACTTAATCAATTTTGAATAGTGGTTTTCAAAATTCAAAAATTTATTCGACATTCCAAGATTTCTTCATCGATGCAAAACAACATAAACAAATTCCTCTTATGAGACGAAACCTTTTCAGAACCTTGGCATGCACGTATCAGTTTGAAAAATATTGCTGTTATTTCCATTAAAGGGAAAAGATTCAATAACGAATGAGGAAATAATATCTTCCTCATTGATCGTGATATCTTCTCATTCCTCCTTGGGTGAAAAACATCGTTTATCCCCATTCTCATTCTGTGCTTTGCCGTTCGATTTGAAATGATCGTAACTTGGACTCCGTCTTTTCGATCAAATTTATTTTTACTGCAATGTGGAGCGATATTTTCACTCTCAGATGCTTTATACGACTTCAATTTTGAACTTTCTAGACAAAATATATGCCACCTTAACCTGCCTGGATATATGTAATTGCATGTCGTTTAATGGATTCTATACTGAGCCGTTTTTTGAGAATTTCACATATTTTATTCGAAATCTATTGCAAATATTTGATAAAAGATTCAACTTGGCAATATCTTCCTTTCAACTGTTTTGAAAAAGTTACGAATTTCATGAATACACGTTAACTTCTCAATAAATTTGGTTTTCAAACATCAATAGCCAGTAATTCAAATCAAGAGATAATGAAATATAGATGAATAAATGAAGAAAAATGGAGTGTTGCCGTGTAAATTAAATTTAGAAAAAAAAAAAGTTCAGAAGGGCCAACTAATGTGAATACATAACCAATTTGTCAATCATGTCTATATTCTTCCTCAGGGCTCTACAATATTAATATACAATGTCAAAAAAATAAACATTGAAGACACAATCATAACAACTTACAATTAACGAGGTTGTATCATCATCATAAGAATTACAGAGTTGAGTTAGAAATCAAAAATTGTAAATACAATACTAAAAAGTCATTCAGTGTAAGTACATATTCTCAAAATTCATAAAAGCAAAACAGATGACATAATCTCATCAAGGAAAACATCGAAAACCGGCACAATGACAAATGTCGAAAAATAAAACAATCCCAAAGATGCAAGATCTGCAATTCAAAACGCTAAAGAAAGTAAATGACTGTATTCCTGGCAAGGATCTTGAAATTTTCAAAATCAAAACGATGTCCCATTTTAGATGAATGAAATGCCAAGGCACATATATCTGGATGAATTCTGACATCTCTTTTGTGAAGAGTTATTCTTCTTTTTACGGTCAGAGATGTTTGACCTATATACAAGTTTTCACAATCCAAACAAGGTATACTGTACACAACATCTGACATCAACGATTGGGAAATCTCATCTTTCAACCTTGTAAAGACGCAGCGGCCTGACATAAAGTTATGTTTAGCTAATTACAGCTACCATACATCTCTGATCTAACTGTAAAACTGACACACATTTTCTCGTATATTGAACACCTAAAAGTAGCTAAATATAACTTTTTGTTGTATATATATATATATATATATATATATATATATATATATATATATATAAATATATATATTTATGTGTATTATTACTATACTTCCGGTGTTCTCTTGTTTCTGTCATTTGGAGTCCATTTCAGTCCCATTTTTGGGATTCTTTCTTCTGGCATTCGTTCCACATCACCGTACCATTTGAGTTGTTTTTTAGTCGTATTTTATTAAAATACGTACTATTGTAGTGAATCGAAGGAAAGCAATCAGATGCGGGAGTAGCTTTTCTATCCATTTAAGACCTCTTAGACCACCACGAGTTTTCGAAAAGTTTTTCATGTCTGAAGCGGCTCCAATCGGGTCAGATGAGCTGCTTGGTACCTGGTATTGTTTTCGTTGCAGAACAAAACTATCAAAATTTGGTTCAATTTTTCCAACCTCCGCCATTTGTACGTAGATTTTTTTTTCATGGTTTTTGAAAAATTGCCGAACTCCACAGTTTCTGCACATTGAGTTAGGGGGTAGAAGTTTGGTACTTACATTGAGTTTATATCGACTTAAAATCCTTTTTTTGTTTAAACTCTTTTTCTCAACCGCGCTGCATTTCGTGGTGACTATCCCGTTCGAATTGCATCTCGATCTGCCATCAGTACGCGATGCACTTTGCCAATTTTTTTGACAATAGAGGGTTGAAATTTGGTACGGGGATTATGTTGATGTTAAGGTACGTTCCTTCGTGGGTGTCAACTACGATGCACTACGCAATATTTTTATTTCTATTCGGTTTGCTATAAGCGTGATTTTTCAAAATATAATTTGATCTGTTAAAATCGCATCCCAACGCGATGAATTTTGCGCCTAAAATACGACCTTAGTGATGATCTCTGCATCTCACGCCTTTTTTCTATTTGCTCCACATCTTTTTTGACGTCCATTAATTCCCCAATAGTTTCAGTCTAACTGGCATGTCCTTGCTGATCAACCGAGAAATCCATTTTGAATGTTAGCATTTTTTTATTGTTGTTAATTTAGTTGCAACACTTCAGCTCCATACGAGGTTATATGGTAATGTTCTTTGACCATAGTATTAGATTTAATGTTTTGATCGAATTTTTTTCTTCATTTACTCCTTCCATATTTCGCTCCTACTGTTATTTACAATCTTCACACCTAAGAACATATATTAATGAAAGCCTTCTGTTTTTATATCATCCTCTAGATTTAGGTCTTTTACTGCTCCTACAATAATTGTGTATTTGGTTTTAGCCATATTCAATTACTACTTGGTCATCTGCAAAATGTAATGTGTATTGTGAATAGTTATAGGATATTGGGATACACATAACCCTACACCTTCCTCGCCATTGAAGGAGTGTCTGATTCAGGTAGATCTTGAATGGAGTCAGCGATATACAGCATCCCTGTCTGAGACCCTTCGTTATCTTAAACTGCTGAGACATAGGGTCATCGATCCTGATCAGAGAAGTGGCGTTTATATATATATATATATATATATATATATATATATATATATATATATATATATATATATATATATATAATATATATATATATATATATATATATATATATATATATATATATATATATATATATATATATATATAATATAAATATATATATATATATATATATATATATATATATATATATATATAATTTATATATATATATATATATATATATATATATATATATATATATATATATATATATATATATATATATATATATAGATATATATATATATATATATATATATATATATATATATAGATGTAAAGGTTTCGTTGTGCGTATGTTCGTAATTATTTTCCACCTGAACGCCTCTTTTTACTTATAAAAAACCTGGACGGTTTTTAGTTATAGTTGAACCTGATAGGTCGTTGCGATCTAGAAATTTATTTTAAATTTTTAAGTTCTTCCATAAGAAACAAACAGTTTCTTTATCAAAAGTTTTTTTATGTATATATATGAATTTATATATATATATATATATATATATATATATATATATATATATATATATATATATATATATATATATATATATATATAATGAAGTACACTAGGACATTTATTCGAAACTAATCAAACAAACCTCCTAGCGGAGCTGGTTATACGAGTTCATGAAACATCGAAATATTTCCATGTACCTTGAGACAGTCAACGTTAGAAACATTTAGTTGTTTATCACAATCATTGGAAATGATAGACAGACTGTTTCGCCCTTATTTGGGGCTCATCAGTATCATCCATTCATCGAAAGTGATAACCAACCAAATATTTCTAACGGTCTTATATTTTCCTTCTAGTAACTTAATGGCATATAAATATGACACAGCGCCACCAGTCGGAAACAAATGAATCACATCTTACAGATAGAAGAAACATTTCGGCAACTAGAACTCGAACGTGCTGATTTTAGATTTTATCAATTTGAAATTATATGGACCATACTGCAATAACAAAAATGTACAAAAGTTTGTGAGCATCCCTTATACGCACATCCCCTCTTCAAAGATCATTCAATTCTTTAAAAATAATAATTTGAATACTGCTTTTTCCAGTCACAGCAGATTAGATAGAATGATTTTTAATAACAAAATGTCAAAAGTC
>JARQZK010005114.1:440000-445000 GCA_030704885.1 Cynegetis impunctata | reverse complement strand
TACTTAATTAACTTTTTAACGGTATGCTACACATTGATAAAAAAAACATTTTGGCTTCAAATTGCGGATATTTCTTCAGAAAGACGGAAAACGTTCGGACTTAGTGAGGAAAAAAATTTTATTTTTATGATCGTTTATTTGAACAAAACTCGGAACAAAAGTTAAACTACTTACAATAATTTAATATATAACTGTTCTCTAGTTATAAATTTTGTTTGATCTCTTCTCCCTTGTTCCTAATGCACGTCTGGCACCTCTTTCTTACTTCAGCCATTACGGTTGCTAGTTATTTGTTGAAGCAAAAATATTTCTCTTAATAATAATGCCAATTTGATATAACTAATACTTATTATACAAAATTACCATTATTTTGTATGCTTAATACTACAAATGTAGAAAAATGGATTTTTGTGAGTTTTCTCTATCTCATTTTAGATCTTATTTTTTGAACACCCTGTATGACTAGTTATTCAAATATTATACAAAATCTATTAAAGTAAGTCCTTTTCAACAAGGAATCCAACCCAAATTAAGTAATAAGGGCTTCCTTTTAGGAACAATTGATAATTATATTAAATCTTGCTTTTGTCATTTTTGACTTAAAAACTTGAATATGTCAAAAACGATTTGACTTAGGTATAGGACATAATGCATAAAATCTGTTTAGAATCTTGGGTAGAATTCATAAAAGTAATAACATATAGGGTGTCCCATTTGAAATAAGTGACTTAGGTCCTATTTCCGGTATGACCGGAAATGCCCAATAGATGAAAATATTTTAGCTGAGTAGACACTTAAACAACAAGCAAGTTTATAAAATTTCAAATTTTTCCTAAATTCAGTTTCTAAGATATCGATCGATGGAGTTCCTGGTGGTCCACCCTGTATAATAATAAATTTATATATATATATATATATATATATATATATATATATATATATATATATATATATATATATATATATATATATATATATATATATATATATTTTGTTAATGAATTTAAGCGGACTGTAATTGAAATTAAAAAGATATAAAATTTCGAACTACTGAAAAAAACTATAAGTATGACAGGGTTGAGTGATATGAACTTACCCTATGCAGCGAGCTTGTAGATCCCTGTTGCCTAGTTGGAGGTGAACTACTAAAGAAAGGGAAAACTGGAATTGTGGGAATCATTTTTCTAGCACTGTAAGTTCAACGAATGAATATCTATGATTTAAGTGAAAACTATTATAACACCTAATGATAACTTCTATAATTTTATATAAACAACTAAAAAGATGTTAGCGACTAAAGCAATATTCTCGAATTAATTTAAGATACTGACCGGTTTCACGCTGAAAGATAAGGTTTTTATGAAACGCAAAAAAAGGAAACATCGGCTCGAATATGAAGACCGACGAATTAAACAGTATTCAAACCGATACACTTACTCCATCTATTCAGTTGTAGCCGAATTGCTACTATATAACTAATATAACTTTTTTGGTCCAATAATATATATATATATATATATATATATATATATATATATATATATATATATATATATATATATATATATATATATATATATATATAAACTTTTTGATTCATTACACAATCATTATTTATAATAATTTTATTTTGCAATAGATCGAGGAAATGGTACCGAAGTCTGAATTGCAGTTTCAGAATGAATATTGTACTCTCTTCCTTAAGGGTTCATAGTTTTCGTCGACTTGTATTTTCATATTAGAAATAATTGGACGATTGGGTAGGACTCGCGATACTTTTTGCTACTCTTTTCATATAAATAAATACGCAAATAAGAAGCCATGATCAGTTTCAACCTTGTGATAGTAGTAATAGATCATATTTGGTGGACCTTTCTACCTAAGAGACAATTATATAGTTAAGTTTAGAAAGCACAATTCCTATCCAAGAGGCTAAATATTCTCGAAGTAATATAAAACCAAAATGATTTTTCCTATATTCCTTATTCTCTCATGTTCTGTAGCTACATTACTATTCACCGCGCTTTATGATATTCTAGTCTGACAGTTTGTATAATTCAGTAGAGAAAACAAATCTTATTCTTCTGTTAAGTGCACATCCGAATCAAGAAATAGTTGAGAATTATTAAATCATCTCAGAATATGTCAGCATATTTGAAGACAACCAACTACAATATATCCTGTGTTGAAATAACAATATTTTAGTCCTATTTTCTGGGAAAATAATAGACTATTGCACTGTATTCAAACTCAACGGTCAGTTGCTACTTTTAATATCCGTTTAAGACCTCCTCGATCATGATTTTCGAGAATTTTAGTGGTTTTTCACCTGAAAATAATAGATTATTAGAGCATATGCAGTTAGGTGCGGAAGTAGTCTTTTCATCCGCTTTAGACCTCCTAGAACACGATTTTCGAAATTGTTCTGATGTCATATATATATATATATATATATATATATATATATATATATATATATATATATATATATATATATATATATATATATATATATATATATATATATATATATATATATATATATATATATTATATATATATATATATATATATATATATATATATATATATATATATATATATATATATATATATTTGTTGATTTGAATTGTTGTTGCCTGTGAAATATTTTTAACTTTTTGAAAATTATTAGCAATAACAGGCTTGGTGAATCTCAAAAAACTCGATTTTATTAAAAAGTTTACGTTTCGCCACGACATTCGTAGAAAACTTTTGACATATTGAAATTTCTTTGACTTTTATTGTTTTGAAATAATTTTAATAGTTATATTAGAATACTATGTTTTATAAAAATTTTTTCGGCTGTATATATATATATATATATATATATATATATATATATATATATATATATATAATATATATATATGTATATATATATATATATATATACATATAATATATTATATATATATATATATATATATATATATATATATATAATATTATATATATATATATATATATATATATATATATACATATAAATATATATATATATATACATATAAATATATATATATATTTCCTGATACATAATGACATATCTAGCGGCCCCCATCACACCAAATCAGCTGATATTTAGTATCTGGCATTGTTTTCGAAGCAGAACAAAACTGTCAAAATTTGGTCAAATTTGTCCAACCGCCTCTATTTTTACGTAGAAATTTCTTGTTTTGTCGCTGTTTTTAAAATTTGCTCAACTCCACAACATCTGCAGATTGAGTTAGAGGGTTTAAATTTGGTACGTGCTTTGAGCTTATGTTAAAATACGATCCTTTGTGGCTATGAACTCTTTTCCTCAACCCCGCAGCACTTCGCGGAGACTATTCCCTTCGAAACACATCTTGACCTCTTTCGCTATCAGTTCGCGAAGTTTTTCTAATAAACTAAATTACTTTCAAATATTTATTATGGTTTTCTATTAAAGGGTAGTACGCGATGTACCCCTCGCTTGATTTTTCAATGGAATAAATTATTTTTTAATTTTCATCTCGGTTTGCTATTAAAGCTTGATTTTAACACCATAATTTATTCCTTTCGAATCGCATCTCCACGCGATGTACTTTCGCGAAAAATACGATCTTAGTGACGAAGCTGTGCTGCTTACGAGTTTTTTTGATATCTGATATATATGTAACCATGTAAAATTGCAAGAATCAACTAAATTTTTGGGAGTATACATAGACAAATTTTTGAAATGGTCATGCCATATAGAATACCTTGCAATGAAATTGAGTAAAGTAGGGTATGGAATAAGATCTCTCTGTAATTATTTGAGTCAATCTTGTATAAAAACAATTTATTTTGCAAATTTTGAATCACTTTTAAAATATGGAATTATATTCTGGGGAATAAGTGTAAGAGTCGGTGAGATATTTGTTATACAGAAAAGAATTGTAAGAATTATGTTTGGGTTGAAATTTTTGGAATCATGTAGAGGAATATTCAGGAGAAATAATATTTTAACAGTCTATGGTATTTATTTGTGTGATTGCTTGACATTTTTCTTTAAAAACAAGAATATAATGTTGAAGCACACAACATTACATAATTACCCAACAAGAACTTTTGACATACACTATCCAAAACACAAACTAAGTTTAAGTGAAAAACATCCGTCATATAATTGTATTAGAATTTATAATAAATTACCAAATAGTTATAAAATGATAAATAATTTTAGTTTATTCAAAAGAAAAATTAAAAAATGCTGATAGATTTGGAACCATACTCATTGTCTGAGTACTTTAACAGTAAGTTTGATGTTATATTATAGAGATATTGATTAAATTGGGAAAGAAAATTGTGAAGTCCCAAATATTTGTGACACTATTTCATTCTATGTAACATGTTGCATATTCTGAAATAAAGATATTTTTTATTATTATTATTATTATGAATATATATTCCTGTTTCCCGGTACACATTGGCATTTCTAGCGGCTCCCATTGCTTTTGAAGCATAATGAAACTATCAAGTGGATTATTTCGGTCAAATCTCAAGCATTTCCAAAATTTGAGGAAGAAAGTTGCGAGTGACATGAGCTGAATCTTTCAAAATGGCAAAAGATGAGTAAACTAATTTTAAACAACATATTCGAAATTTATTCTACTAGGGCTTTTTGGAGGGTGTTTTAATGGATTATTTCTCCCTAAATCCACATCAAATTCAGATAGAGAGTTGAAAATTTATTCGTGAATAAACTTGATGATTGATGCTTGATGGCTTTTGGAGGTATAAACATTTTTTCCAGCCGCCGCCATTTCTACGTGAATATATTGCTTTTTTCTGATTCTTGGGAATTTGCCCACCTCCACGCCTTCTGCAGATAGAGTTAGAAGGTTAAAATAGTGTACGTAGATTGAGTTAATGTTGAGGTACAATCCTGTTTGGGTTTGAACTGTTTTTCTCTTCCCCCGTCCTTTTAATAAAGAGTTTTTATGTATTTTTGTACA
>JARQZK010005114.1:402500-435000 GCA_030704885.1 Cynegetis impunctata | reverse complement strand
CACCCTTAATTAATAATGCTGCTCGATGGATGATGTCCGAAGATTATTTACATAACATAATGAGTCCCTAGTTGAGCGCTGACTTCGGAAATTATAGGCATTGTTTTCAGTATATTGCACTGTATCGAAAGTCAACAGCGGTGCAACAGTAGTTCATAAATCCGTTTTAGACATCCTTTACCACGCTTTTCGGAAGTTTTTCGATATATATATATATATATATATATATATATATATATATATATATATATATATATATATATATATATATATATATATATATATATATATATATATATATATATATTTATATTATAATATATATATATATATATATATATATATATATATATATATATATTTTCGTAATATGTTTGTTCTTGGTGTTAGGTCACATTAAATGATGCATTTTAGTTGTCGTGCAAATGATTGTTTATTGACGTTTCGACCATTTTATGGCCTTTTCTAAAATGTATAAACTAAAGGGCGTATATGACATTAATTTTAAAAGTCATCTGAAATATATTCTTACCCTTAACGCAGATAATCAACAAATTAAAATGAAACATAGAGAATAAAACATTTTTACTACACATACTTATCACAGTCAACGGCGTTGCTAGGTCAGTTATTTCTGAACATATAGCAGAGGAGCATACAGTTTGGTTGTATTATTTACATCTTTCTTGTCATTAATTGCACATTTAGTATTTTTTTGGATTTCCAACGATTCAAGAAATTCCCTTTTTTTTTTGGTGTTTGGCTCAGTTTTTAATATTTTCGTTTCATTGAAATTGAATGAGTGGTTTTTCGTTATTTCATGTTTTGTCAGGGCGGTGGAGTTGTTTTTGTCGTATTTATGGCTCTTGAATCGATTTTCTAGATACTGGCTCGTTTGACCAATATGAACGCCGTCACAATCGTTACACGGTATTTGATAAACTAAATTACTCTTTTTGTTTTTCGGTATTTTTGTTTTGAGTTTTGTGTAATATCGTGAAAATAAATTGTGGCCTTTGTGACAAACTGTAATATTATATTTCCCTAATAGTTTTTGGAATTATTGGGATAATCCGTTTATATAAGGCAATGAAAGGTATGTTGTGTTCTCGGTGTTTTGTTTTTTTCCGAATTTTCCATTGTATTATAAAATTTATGTATTCGACGTTTAAAAATTTTTTCAACTATATTCTTCGGATAGCTGTTTTGTCGTAGAGCGTTTTTTGCTTTTTCTATTGACTTTGCTCTAAACTCTGGGTCGGATAGCTGGATTACTCTATCTGCAAGTCCTATAACTACTGATTTTTTCTGGCTAATGGGATGACAAGAATTAAAAATCAAATACCGGGAGGACCAAGTTTCTTTAGTTAACCAATTTGTTCTTATAGTATTTTGGACATGGTGTAATGTAAGGTCTAAAAAATTTATTTCTCCATGTACTTCTATTTCGATAGTGAATTGAAAATTGTTGTGAAAACTATTAAATTGTTCTAGAATATTATTGACTTGATTTTTGGGGATTGCAGTGATACAATTGTTCACGTATCTGTAAAAAAATGGAATGTTGAAATTTAAATTTTTCAGTACTGTCTCTTCAAGATCTTCCATTGCTAACTGGGACACTTGAAATCGATGCGCCCATTGAACATCCTTCGATTTGTTTGAACAGTCTGTTTTCGTATGTAAAATATGTCGAGTTTAAAGTTAAATCAATTGCCTAAATACGACAAAAACAACTCCACCACCCTGACAAAACATGAAATAATGAAAAACCACTCATTCAATTTCAATGAAACGAAAATATTAAAAACTGAGCCAAACACCAAAAAAAAAGGAATTTCTTGAATCGTTGGAAATCCAAAAAAATACTAAATGTGCAATTAATGACAAGAAAGATGTAGATAATACAACCAAACCGTATGCTCCTCTGCTATACGTTCAGAAATAACTGACCTAGCAACGCCGTTGACTGTGATAAGTATGTGTAGTGAAAATGTTTTATTCTCTATGTTTCATTTCAATTTGTTGGTTATTTGCGTAAGAATATATTTTAGATGACTTTTAAAATTGATATAATATACGTCTTTTAGTTAATAGATTTTGAAAAAGGGCCATAAAATGGTCATTTGCACGACAACTAAAATGCAACACCAAGAACATATTACGAAAAAAATATATATTAGGTCAAAGAAAAACCAAAACTACAAAAAAAATAAAAAAAAAAATATATATATATACATATATATATATATATATATATATATATATATATATATATATATATATATATATATATATATATATATATATATATATATATATATATATATATATATATATACATGAATATATACTATATATATAATATATATACATATATATATATATATATATATATATATAAAACTATATATATATATATATATATATATATATATTATTCCCGGTATATATTGCCATCTCCAGTGGCCCCCACCCCATCAAATCAAATGAGCTGAAATTTGGCGTAGGTGGTATTGTTTTCTAAAGCAGAACGAAATTATTAAAATTTCGTCCAAGTAGTAAAAGATGTACAAATTGATAAAGAAAAACGTATCCTAAATTCAGACTCCAAGAACGTTTTAGAGGGTGCATGGGTTTTTGCACCACCAAATACTGTTCAAACTAAATTAGAGGGTCAGAACTATGTACTTGAATTAATTTGGTGCTAAGAAAATGTCGTCTCTCGTTATAAACTTTTTTCACTGAACGTCACTATTTTGTTATAAAGATTTGAATTTTTCTTGGTATTTGAGGATTTGCGTACCTCCACAGCTCTTCCATATTAAATTGGGGGATTGAAAATTCGTACGTAGATTAAGTTGATGTGAGTAAATATCCTTCTGGTAGTTTGAACTATTTTCCTCAAGCGCCTCTTTTTACGTAGGAATCTATTTTATTGTTTGGTTTTTGAGGTGCACATCTCCACAAATTCTGCTTATTGACTAAGAGAATTAAAAGTAAGTACGTAGATTTAATTGAACTGATATTAGTGAAATGCAACTCCGTAACTTACATGTTGACAAGCGGTTTTGAGAATATGTTTTGATAAGTGAGAAAATGAGTCGGGTTTCGTGAGATCTGGTTGAAAAAAATTGAACATTGAGCTCAATTTCATTCGTTCTCATCTCGTTTGCTCGGAACTATTTTCGGACTTCTTCAGCATTTTTTCCAAAACCTTGCGGTGTTTGTTCTGGTTCTCACTCTTCATTCGAGTATCGTTTGCAAAAATCATAACGTCTTTTGCTGACTCATTGTCAGGTTAGTCATTCACAATAATTAAAACGGAACCAAGGACGGATCCTTAAGGTACCCCGATCATAATTTGGTTTTTTTCAGATTTTGGTTATTTCACGCTATAACGTGAGACCGATCGCATAGACATAATGACACAATTTTGTTCATTACTCCTTTAAACCCGATAGATTTCAGTTTTGTATTGTTCTTTGGAGGCACATGCTGTTGAAAGCTTTTGTTCGGGCCAAAAAGGTGACTTGGATCTATTCTTGGAAGGCAAGAATTCCGCATTCACATCAATTGTTGAATAATAATAATAATAATAATAATAATAATAATAATAATAATAATAATAATAATAATAATAATAATAATAATAATAATAATAATAATAATAATAATAATAATAATAATAATAATAATAATAATAATAATAATAATAATAATAATAATAATAATAATAATAATAATAATAATAATAATAATAATAATAATAGAAACATGACACTGCAACTGCTTCTAAGATCATATGCTCTATACTCGAGAAAAGGTATACCCTACTGATAACGATAATATTAACAGGTTAACTGCGGTTTGTGGAGATCGCAGTATCAGCCCAGAAAAATTGCAGGAAAAAGAACCCACCTCAAATATTTAAAAAGGAAAAAATCTCGGTAGGCCAAACGCGAACGTTTAGATGAAACCTCTACTTCACGGGTTTATGTTGTGTTTGATTAAATTAAGAGAATATTAAAAGAATTTTTTCCATACCTATGTGATAAAATGATCTGAAAATACTTGCGGCGAGAATTAGAAATACTATTCTTCATAGCTGTGTGATAGTTACAACTGGACACCTGACTTCTCAATGAGGATGCTGTTAATCAAAATAAGCTTATATTCCTTGAAAAATGTGTAATTTCAAATGCATTATATTATATATAATTTCTCCTTTGTTGTTAGAGTGTTAGATGTATCTATACCACATTCCAGAAGCAGACGCAATTATATTTATATATATATATATATATATATATATATATATATATATATATATATATATATATATATATATATATATATATATATATATATACATCACAAAAATACTTCGAAAAATATAACACTGCGATTGCTATATCGGTCACTAGACCATCATCGGGCAGATTGAGTTAAGAAGTTCTTAACTCCATCTAGTCTAGTCTCTGGTCTAGTGAAATTGCAATCGCAGTTGTATATTTTTCAAAGTATTTTTGTGATAATAAACGTAGTAAATTCAAGTTTTGTTTTTGTTCATATATATATATATTCATATATATATATATATATATATATATATATATATATATATATATATATATATATATATATATATATATTTATATATATATATATATATTGACAATAACAGATCTGGAAATTGAAAAAATAGACATTGCAACTCGTTTTGGTATTTTAGCCAATTATGGAAATATTCATTGATGAATTGATGAATAGTCTGAAATTCACCAGTAAGTAACATAATTAAGAAGAACGATATACACTGAAAACTCCTGGTTTCTCACGAACGAGCCTCATAATTAAATCTGAACCAAATATTTCTCATTTTATTCGTGCCTCCACAATTAAAATCTGATAGGTTCCTTGAAAACTCCACTTTTATAACATCCAAATTCTAAAAGTAAACAAAACAAATACATGAATTGACTTGTTTATGAAAACATTGCAGTAATAATAATGAAATGCTCATTCTAGTCGTCAGTTGTTTTGATATGACTCACCATAATCGGGATTAACAGGTGAGGTCGGTCCATGCTTATTATTTTGTTCACCGGCGCCTTCGCCATTTTGCATAGAGTTGAGGAATTTCACCAATATTAATCAAAAGTACTAAGGAAAACATTGGAATCTACTCAATAAAAGTAAATTTCAGATTTTACAACGACGCCGTCGTAACTTCTGAAATTATTGCGGTCGTCTCATTTGTTTTGAGCAATAACAAAGGCATCAAATAGAAACCGTGTGGTCATCAACAAATGTAAGCATCAATATAGTGATCTGTTTAGAGATATGTATAGTCCGAAATCGTCAATTATAATTTCACCCTGTCTTCTAGTATTGTAGCTATAAATCTCCTGATTCAAGTGTTTTGAGAAAATATCCTCACATCGTATATTAATAATCAATCAAAAAAGAGGGACGTAGCCAGGCTCTGTGAGTACTCAAGGCACGACGCTTTGAATTAAACAAACCCTTTCACGGTCATTATATTCAGTCCATGCAAAAACAGTTTGATGAATAAAACTGGAATGGAGTGAAATAAGCAAAAAAAACATTGCTGAAACACGTCAATTTGATAAACTGTGTTCTACAGAGTGAACGAAACCGATTTATTTTAATGTGAAGTAACCCTAATTCAAATTTTCGAAGAGAATTAAAACGATGAATAATTCCCTTAAGTGTTTCAAGCTTTATGCAGAGAGGAGCATTCTAATATCTATTAAATTCATTTTCGCGCCATAAATTAATTTATGAAAAGGTGAGAATACTCGCTCTTAATCTTCAGTTGTTATCAATTAGCCCCTGTGAAATCCATGGCGGTTATTTGTCATACCTAAGTTATTATAAACCCAAAATAGGACGCGAGGTCGGGAAAACTGTGTTGGTAACATGAAGGAACAATATAAAACAGCACTTGCCGGTTAACGCTCACGTTCCAGCCGCCCCCAGGTGTCGCAGAGCGTTAATAGCCTCATCATCATATTTATTAGCCACATTAAGTCACTTTATTTGTTTATCACTGGAGTTACGCCCAGCGAGTTGGGCCTTATTGTGGGGAATGAAAATCCCAATTCGAAACCTCTTCGGCTAGTTTTGTTCGACATCAAGGGAGAAGCAAAAGATGCTCCCCGGCTTGCTTTTCAGGATGTATTAATACTCGCATTAAGTGCTTTCAAGCATCCCGTATTTTATGCTCGATATAACCCACTTCTGAATTGCCCGTATGAAAGGAGGATCAAACAGACACTTTTTTCTAGAGAAAATGATCCACATTATGGAAAATATTTTCGACGGAAGTATGCTTATGTTGAGCGCCTAATGATGACTAAATCGTGCATATTGAGTTCCGATGAAAAGTACAAGTAGATGGTTGAACTTGAACTTAGAAGAAGTGGACGTGTATAATAGTAGTTGCTAAAGAAACTAAACTATCATCTTAATGTCTTGCATTATTCATAATGAACTTTTAAAACGTAATTTGTTTATTGAAATCATAACTGGTTGTTGTCTATTTTTGAAAGTTATATTTGGCTATGATTCTCAGCATAACAGAATCTATTGAAATTTGTCCAAACTTCCTGAAAATATCTTTTCGCACTGAACAAAAAGAAGAATATATATATATATATATATATATATATATATATATATATATATATATATATATATAAATATATATATATATATAAATATATATATATATATATATATATATATATATATATATATATATATATATATATATATATATATATAATATATATATATATATATATATATATATATATATATATATATATATATATATATATATATATATATATATATATATATATATATATATATATTTCAATTTAAAATATAATTATCATAAAAAAGGACCAAGTGGGATATGATTCATTGTAGAAGCTAATTTTCAATAGTGATTAATAAAATAAAAATTCAGATTTTTATCAGAATGAATATTTTAATGCAATTAAGTTCCTCTGTCATGTTTTCGCTAGTCGGTGGTTTGCAAATATTTTGAAGAAAATTTCGGAAATTTGTTAATGATAAAAAAGTTGTATTTTAATCTCATTTTTGGGAAAGAAGTTAACGACAAGTGAGGTCGATCCATGCTTTTTATTTTGTTCACTGGCGCATTCAACATTTTGCATGGATTTAATGAATTTTATAATTTTTTATCATAATTATTTAGGAAATCAATAGTATCAACTCAATATATATATATATATAATATATACATATATATATATATAAAATATATATATATATATATATATATATATATATATATATATATATATATATATATATATATATATATATATATATATATATATATATATATATATATATATATATATATATATATATATATAACTGAGATTGAATTCTCGCACATCACCTGGTGAAACATCATAAAGAATAAAGTATAAACTTTAAAATAAAAACACTTGGCTTATGTTTCACAATATAAAAAATCTTTAGATACTGTACTTAGCAGTAATGAAAAGTCGACATGTTTCGAGCTATGAACTCATTATCAAGACTGAGGGGTAATTGACTATTATGGGCGGAACTTATTTCGAGAATTTCGAGAAGGTCAAGACGTTTACCCTTGTTACCTGAATGTAACAATTTGGTTTTGTTGAAATCCAGGAAGTGATTGAATTTTATACAATGTTCAGAGAAGCCAGTGGTATTTTTGTTTTGTAAAATTGACTTTTCATGTTCTTCAACACGAATATTTATATTCCTTCCTGTCTGTCCAATATAGAAAGCAGGACATTCGTCGCAAAATATTTTGTAAATACCACTGTTTTCTCCGATGTATATATATATATATATATATATATATATATATATATATATATATATATATATATATATATATATATATATATATATATATGTATGTATATATTAATATACATATATACATTTCCATCATTCAGGGAATTCAACCAACTAATTTGGAATTAAATTTCTCTGCTTTTAACAATTGCCTACATCGATCAAAAAGCAACGTAATTCCCAATCAAGAAGTATTTTTAAATTCGCTGTATCCATGCGAAAAAACAGAAGAGTGTGTAGCTGATAAGGAACATCGTTAGAAGGCTCAAGCTTCCCATCATTCACGTGATAATGCTCTCGAAATACAAAGTTACGATATACAGTTCACTTGAAGGGGACGATAACTCGAGTAACTTCTCGGTAACAAGTGTGATAAGTAATCAGTTCTTTGCTGGAAAATTTACAGCCGCTCGGAATGATTTAACAAGTTATTTCCTCTGGTCACATACGTGTAAAGAAGAGCGCTTCTCCGTGTCGAATATACGTTGCTCAAATCTGGCTGCATACATATATTTCAATTTAGTGCCGCGCTTCCAACAAAAATTATGACATTCCCCGTTTTTCTACCTCTCGCGTCTCGCCTCATCTTCACATAGGATTGTTCAGCGATAAGGATTCAAATAATAACGGCTCGTCAATATTTGATCCCCCCATTCGTAGCATTGTGTGAAGCACTAATCAGTTTCATTTTCACCTTCACAAAAGTAGAAGTTATACTGATAAATAAGTACGAAATAGAAGTAATAGCAGTTTTCTCGATTTCGAGGAAAGGAAATATATTTGATATGAGTTCTCCAAACGACAAAAAAAAATTTTATTTAATCTTAACCCAGCAATATAGCTCAGTAGCCCAGTACTATAATCCATACTCTATATCATCTCAGAAGTGTGCGAGGGGTTTCCATACACTATGAGAAAAAACATGGTGTCAAATTCCTGAAATGAAAATATTAGATATATATATATATATATATATATATATATATATATATATATATATATATATATATATATATATATATATATATATATATATATATATATATAATCCCTTGATAATTATTAGCAATAACAGGCTGGTTGAATCTTAAAAAACTCGATTTTATTAAAGAGTTGACGTTTTTTTTGTCTTCCGTATCAGAGGATTTTGTTTGTTGTACTATTTTCATCTTCAAATTTTCAATCCAATGCTTTGCTACGCCGTTCTGATGAGGACCAAAGAGTCCGAAACACGTGTCAACGGCTGCTTCCATATAAACGTACTATACCGATAATTTTTCTCCACATCTTTAATGTTTTCCAATGACTCATTTCTTTGTTGTTAGATAAATAATACCCTATTATTTTTATTTTCAAACATTACGTAGGTAAAGGTTTCTTTGGTTTCCCTTACCTTCTAATCATAACATTTTTGAATGTTAATATTAGACTGAATAGTATATAATAAATAACTAGCAAGACAAAGCAGCCTTATTTTTACAATTTTTTCACATCAATAAATGTCAAAGAAATTTCAATTAAGAATATCGAAGTAAAACGTCAACTCTTTAATAAAATCGAGTTTTTTAAGATTCAACCAGCCTGTTATTGCTAATAATTATCAAGAGATTAAAAATAGATCACAGGCAACAACAATTCGAATAAATATATATATATATATATATATATATATATATATATATATATATATATATATATATATATATATATATATATATATATATATAATCAGTTTGAAATCAAATAGTTTCTTCTACACTTAGTCAAAGAAGAAAATCAAAGAAATTTAAATTAACATGAGGGAGATGACAATAATTTTCAGAGAAAAAAACCTCAATTTTTGGTATGTTTCTTTCTTGATTGTTTCTGAATCAAATTTATTGTATTTGGCTTGTAGATCCCTGAGGAGGAAATAAATTATTTCGAAAGCTTGGATGGAAAAAAGAGTACACTAACGTGTTTTTTTCAAATTGCCGCATCCCCACTAAAATAAATAGATGTTCCCACTTAGTTTTCGGCAACTAACCAAATCCACTATATATATATATATATATATATATATATATATATATATATATATATATATATATATATATATATATATATATATATATATATATATAAAGATAAATATATATAATCGCAGGATAAGTATTAGCAATAACAGGCGTGTAGAATCTTAAAAAAGTGGATTTTATTAAAAAGTGGACGTTAAAGTTTGGATAAAGCCACGAATGTCGTGGCGAAACGTCAACTTTTTAATAAAATCGAGTTTTTTAGGATTCAACAAGCCTGTTATTGCTAATAATTATCAAGAGATTAGAAATAGTTCACAGGCAACAACAATTCGAATAAATATATATATATATATATATATATATATATATATATATATATATATATATATATATATATATATATATTAATATATATATATATATAATTATATATATATATATATATATATATAAATATATATATATTGTATTTAGAAGGTAAGGGAAATCGACTGAAAGTTGAATATTAATCTCTTTATTCTACGCCAATCTTTCGAAACACATTTGTTTCTTCCTCAGGGCTACTACAAAAACAGTTCACAATTAGAATTGGTTTTTATATACACGTAAGAAATGAACTTACGGAAAAGTGAGATAAACAAAATTTTTCATTTACAGTGAAGATGATCATTGGATTAGCTGAACTAACATAATATGCAATATCACATCTACACATATTTCCTCATAAAAATAGAATGACAATTGACATCATTTAATCCGTCAAACATATGACGGAGAATTCTATGATGAAATTACACAGATATCACAGGTTGGCTAACTAGGTTCTTTATCTTAGCGGTTGACAATAGGAAAGTATATATGTTGCTTAAATTCTGCACATCGGATTTTTTGTTTATGCTGTTATGTTCACGTTGTATGTGTATCATCTCCATTATCAATCTTTTATTATAACTAGATGTTTTATCTAAAATCTCTACACTATCTAAATTTATCTGGTGTTTTTGTTCAACTGAATGTTTGGTCAGGGCACATCTCACATTTTTCTTTTTTATATCGCTCTTATGTATGCTCACTCTATTTTTTAACCACTGTGAAGTTTGACCCACATATGTGGCTTGACAGTCACTGCAATTTATTCTATAAATTACATTTGAATTAAAATGTTTTGGGGTTGGATCTTTTAACCTTGTAAATAGTTTGAAGACTGTTTTTGAATTATAGGTGGCTATCTTCATATTTTCATTCTTGAAACAGTTCTTAATTTTTCCTGTCAAATTTTTGATATTTAGTATACTACCGTACTTGGTAAGATCATCACTATTACAATCTCTTTGTGGTGTTCTGTCATCATGCTGTACTGGTGTTGATTCATATAAAAGTTTTTTAACTATCCACATTGGGTAACCATTATCGGTGAAGATTTTAAGAAGTTCCTTCATGTTTTTTTGTAGAAATTGTGGGCGGCATAGTCTTAGAATTCTGGTTTTCATTCCTGTTATGACATTGATTTTCGTTTGTATCGAGTGATCTGATAAATAGTGAACAAATCTGTCCGAGTTGGTGTTTTTTCTAACCCAATCTAACTTTATTATATTATTTGAGCGATGGACTCTCGTGTCAAGGAAGGGCGCCGAAAAGTATGCATCCTCTTCTTCAATGATAAACTGAATGTATTTGTCAAAACTATTAAAAATCGGTAATAGATCCTTCACTCCATCTATTGGAGAGATGATAAACAAGTCATCTACATATTTTTTGATACGGAAAAGTGGCAAGGGTAATTTGGGAATAGTTTCATCCAGCATGAAGTCCATCACATACAGAGCCACAATTGGGCTAGATTTAGATCCCATGGCACTTCCAAAAACTTGCTTATAGAATTTGTTATGAAACGAGAAATAGCTATTTTCTAAAATGAACTTTAATATCTCCATAAATAGACTTTTTGGCATGGTGGTGTGTTGTTGAATTATGTTCCATTTCTCACATATAACTCTAACTACCAGTTTGTTGTGAATATTTCCATACAAATTCACAACATCTAGTGATAATATAGTGAGTATATATATATATATATATATATATATATATATATATATATATATATATCTATATATATATATATATATATATATATATATATATATATATATATATATATATATATATATATATATATATATATATATATATATATATATATATATATATATATACGTGAGATGAATATCACAATTGTTGGAAACTCGACTGGCCATTCGCAAAAGCGACATCATCAAATATAAGCACAAATATGTACTAGCTTTTTTTTCATATTATTTAAACCAGAGATGGAAGTTGAAATAATTCAAAAAATAACAACAAAAGATCGGTACAAGATACATATAAATAAAAACGCGTTTCGTTGACACGACAGCTTCTTCAGGTGCGAATTTCAAACTGTTCGAAATTCGCACCGGAAGTCAGCGAAACGTTGTGCAATTTTATGTGAAAATCGGCAAACTCAGAGTATATATATATATATATATATATATATATATATATATATATATAAATATATATATATATATATATATATATATATATATATATATATATATAGATATATAGATATAGATTTCAGTTGAATTTTAATTTGCCAGTAAGTTGGACAATAACACATTCACATAACTGTTCTTTATTCAAACAATAATCCATAATGAATAAGTTATTGGAAGCAGGTTTCGTAGTTCTTGCAATAATAGTGCTTCAAGGTAGTTTCTACTCAAGTTTATTTCAAAATTTGTTGTGTTGAATATTCTCAACATCGTTCAACTTCGGTTTTAATGAATGAGTTCTTTCTCTAAATTTTCAGTTTTGAATAGACGTGTATAATGTTTGCTCTGTAATGTATATGAGAAACTCAATTTCAATACCATATTCTTCAAAATCTCTCTTCATAGCATCCAAAACATTTTAATACGGTCCAGATAGTCAGGACGAAAATGTGTTTTGAATTTCAAGGGTTGTTTTTCGTCAAAGTCATTAGAAATTTGCTAACGAAAGCCTTGCGGACGCCGCCTCAGATATATTATTATTGTTTGAAGATTAATTAACCAAACTTGGAGAGAGCAATGCAGAATTTCGAATGAGTTTCCTCACGACTGGTAGACTAATGTCATCAGTCCATTCGGTCGCCATGGGAAAATTCATACTGCTCTTGGAAGGAAGAGCTGACAGTTGCTTCAAGAATAAGACAGCAAACATTATTATTTTCTCGAATGTGGTGCTGAAAATTGTACATTGTGAGTACTTTCATGCCACCTCTCTCTTTTTGTTTTTTTTAGGAGTCGAATATTTTTTCTTCTCAGTATTTGATGAATACAATATATTGCTATATATATATATATATATATATATATATATATATATATATATATATATATATATATATATATATATATATATATATATATATATATATATATATATATACAGGGTGGCGCATCCTATACGCGTCGGTCTCTGTAGGGAAAACGACTTGAAATTTGATTTTTTTTTCTTGATAGGGATATACAGGGCCATTAACACTACAAATTAAAAATAATTTGGATTATACAGGGTGACCCAAAAATAGGAATTTATATCAAAGTTATGTTTTTTCAAAGGGAACGCCCTATATTTGATGGTGTCTTTTGATTCCCCGGAAAAAATAAAGTGAAGTTTCAGTAATGTTTCCTATACCTATCTCTTTTCGTTTTTGAAATATTTAAAGGAATCTCAATTTGTGAGCTTGAACAACATAACCTAGTATGTCGCGGTTATTTAAAACACATCAACAGTCACCTGCGATATGCGTAGCCAAGATTTCAGACTATCGAATAAAATGCAAATTTTTGCATTACATCATACTTTCATTTAGTCTAATTGAATTCAACTTACATATGAAGTTGAATAATATTCTTATTTTGAATGGCACACCCTGTATTTAATAACTTTTGCTGATAGACATTTAAATTATCTTTTATTCCATATAAGAGATATATATTTTAAATTCTCCGCCGTCTTCTATTTCTCCCTTTTGACTTCATTGCCATTGCTGAGTTCCTCTCGATAGTTGTCTTGTATTTTTTGTTCGATTTGCAGTATTTCTTTGTCTGCATTCTCATTGAGTAGTTCTTCAAAATATTCTTTCCATCTTTCACGCTGTTCTTTACCCACACCTATTAGACCTCCATTTTTGCCTTACAGAATTGTGGTTTGCTGTGGAAACTTTACCGAATTTCTTTAGCTCCTTCATTTTTTCCTTTTTTTACCTCTTTATGTTTTCTCCTTTTTTAATTTTTTTTTGCTGGCTCGACACTGTTTTTTCACTTTTTTTACTTGTTATTTTCGTCCGATATGTAATCTATCTGTAATAATTTTCCATAGAGTTGTTTTTTCATTTTTATTTGTGCTATACACTCTTCATTCACTCTACGATGGAAATAAAATTATTTTGATTTATTACTAGCTAATCGAAAGTGTAAGAAATATAACAAAATGATGAAAATTGTATTTTATTCTTCAATCAACACCATATCATTAGGTTTTATCGCACAATTTCAGGTAACTACCTGGTTACTATTTTTTTTTATAATTCTCACATCTATCAAATTAATTATCTTTATGGAGTTATTGACTTATAAGATTCATTGCTCACGGCCAGTCAAAAAGACTGTTTTGTGCTTCTTACAAAGCACAGATGAAACGACGGTTTCAACCTTTTAAATTGTAGGTTTTCATCTTCAGGAGCTTTAGAGATACTTCTTGTCAGAAATTAACCTCACGGTCACTTCTTGTATCAAACCTTACTACTTAATCAGTTAATGATAAAATAACCGGAATCTTTTTTGATGAGCGAATTCGAATTGACATAATGGAAGTAAAATTTTTTTCGGGTAGCATGTTAAAAAGTTATTAGGTGTGATCTGAGCTGTCAAAAAGGTGATATGTGTATAATTTTCTAACTTTTGGGTAGATATTTTAACCTCTCAGCACGAATTTTTTTCTAGAATATAACAAATTTGACTTTCCTCAAAATAAAACATCTGAATCACATTTCTGCATATATCTAAATTCATGTTTTGCTTGATTTTCATCACTTTCAGAAATCATTACATGTAACAGCAACCTCGGAAAAAAATTCAACTTCAACTTTGGCTTGGAAATTCTCTACGACGAAAGGGCTTGGAAGTTCTTTGTATAGAAAATCTGTAATGAAACCTCCACAAAGGGAGTATAGCTTGTAAAAGCGTTAATTAAAATTAGGCTGCACAATGAAATATTGAAAAAACATTCGAAAAAATGCATTACTTCAGGATATCATTAGAACAAAGAGGATCAAATATTACGAAATCATTCAAAATTATCCAGTTGCAAAAATGAATGTGCATCTATAATTTAAAAAAATGCATTGCCTAACGGTTAGAATGATTTCTCAGAGCTCATTCAAAATGTATGGATATTAGTTATATTTTAACATGTTAACTTGGGTATCTAACACTTTGTCCACTTGCACTTGCATACAGATATATATATATATATATATATATATATATATATATATATATATATATATATATATATATATATATATATATATATATATATATATATACATATATAAAATATATATATATATATATATATATATATATATATATATATATATATATATATATATATATATATATATTATATATAAATATATATATATATATATATATATATATATATATAAATAAATATATATATATATATATATATATATATATATATAGATAATAATATAAATTCATATAATTATAATAATAATAATAATGACTTTTATTCAAAAAAAACAAAGCAATTTACATGAAAAAAATATTTCCAAATAATGAACATTGAACATTCTTGTTTTAATGAAGTTTAGGTTTGGCGCATGTCTAGCTTAAAGCTACTCAACTGAACCATACGAAAACTATTTGTCTGCCATAAACTGAATATAAAAATCATACACCTCTATTTAAATTACTACACTATTACTTAATTATTACAAATATTAAACGATTAATTTATTAAAAAAGATTTAAATAATATAAACACATTAAATAATTTAAAATATTTCACATTTTATTCGCTTAGTTATATCGACTGAATAAATGGGTCTTGTAATTTCGTTTAAAACTTGCAGGGCTTGAAGTAAAATGACTTTCCGGTATTAAATTATACTGCTTTTCAGCGTTACATGAAAAGGATCGTTTGAAAATTGCAGTGGTATGCAGCGGCATAGTCAACTTTTTCACATTTCTAATATTAAAATTATGTATTGCATGCCGAAATATGAAAAAAAAAATAAAATATATATATATATATATATATATATATATATATATATATATATATATATATATATATATATATATATATATATATATATATATATATATATATATATATATATATATATATATATATATATATATATATATATATACATATATAAATATATAAATATATATATATATATATATATATATATATATATATATATATATATATATATATATATATATATATATATATATATATATATATTTATTTCATTTATCGTATGGCTACACACGGCTTCAAAGCTCAGTCTTAGAGAAAGTAAATACACAGAATGCACACAAAAGATATGTATAGATAAAACACATACATATATATATATATATATATATATATATATATATATATATATATATATATATATATATATATATATAGATATATATATATATATATATATATATATATATATATATATATATATATATATATAAAAGAGAGTTATTCTCTGTTTGTTTTTTAATATGAAAATTATCAATAGAATTTGTCAATCAGTTCTAAGATATAATTACTCTTTGTTCATCAAGTTATCAAAAATTATCACTTCAACATCAAGATTTCTTAAAATCTCAATTGAAATTATTACACATAGGAATAGCTTTAATTATTTCTGGCTGTTGAAATTTCTTACTTGCTATCCGAAAGAATTTCAGAAAATGGGGTTTGAAGTTACATAAATAGAAACATTTATTTCTACACTCGAATGTTCATATTTATTTTTGAGAATCGTGCCCTATGAAATAAACAATATTTTTCCATCTTAAACTTGAAAAGTACACTAACTCGATAAAAATGAATTATTTTCTAGTTGGAAAAATAAGCCAACTTGTAAGTATAACATCTGGGTGTTGGTGGAAGGGCGAGTTTGAGAAGTGAAACCTTTCCAGAAGTTCGTTTCAATAACCCTCGTCTGTTTGTATTATCGGTAAGTTTGAGAACATTCGTTTTCATCAGTTTCCTTCCACAATAGTGATTCTGAACACCGATAATCGTCTCTGGCTTAATGTTTGTTTTTCATCGGGGAAACTCCCAATCGTTACTAGAGAATTAGGGGCTCTGTACTTCTTTTATTGTTTCATTTTTCATTCAGCCTACGTCGGTAACGGAGATTTTATCTTGATTATTTCGCCAGGCACAGCTCCCCAGAATTAAACAGAACAGCCACATTAACCGTACAGAATTAAATCCGTATAAAATACTGTGAACATTCACGACGTGTGACGTTGTGCCTCGAATTCTTTTCTTTTTCCGCTATTGAATGTTCTTTTTGCACGTGAGTTGGGATATTTATTCCAACGCGGTCTGAATTTACTTGTTATTCCACCTCGTTTTATATCCCTATTTGAACTAGAAAATATTTTCGATGATTTGAAATAAATTATGAAACATATGGTTAATTCATCAATTTATTAAGAAAACAAGTTAACGTTTTATAGATAGATGAAAAGAAAAACGCGTGAGCAGCAGAGCTCCGTTACCAAAGTCGTATTTTGAAGTAGAAAATATTTTCGATGATTTGAAAAAAATTATGGAAGATATTTTTAATTCATCAAATTTGTTAAGAAAACAAATTATCGTTTTATAGATGGATACAAAGAAAAACGTGTGAGCAGCAAAGTTCCGTTACTAAACTCATATTTTGAACTAGAAAATATTTTCGATGATTTGAAAAAAATTATGAAGCATATTGTCAATTAATAAAAATTTTCATGAAAGCAAGTTATCGATTTATAGATAGATACAAATGAAATCGGGTGAGCAGCAAAGCTCCGTTACTAAAGTCATATTTTGAACTAGAAATTATTTCCGATGATTTGAAAAAAATTCTGAAACGTATTGTTAATTAATCAAATTTTTCATGAAAACAAGTTAACGTTTTATAGATAGATGAAAAGAAAAACGCGTGAGCAGCAGAGCTCCGTTACTAAAGTCGTATTTTGAAGTAGAAAATATTTTCGAAGATTTGAAAAAAATTATGAAAGATATTTTTAATTCATCAAATTTGTTAAGAAAACAAATTATCGTTTTATAGATAGATACAAAGAAAAACGCGTGAGCAGCAGAATTCCGTTACTAAAGTCGTATTTTGAAGTAGAAAATATTTTCGATGATTTGAAAAAAATTATGAAAGATATTTTTAATTCATCAAATTTGTTAAGAAAACAAGTTATCGTTTTATAGATAGATACAAACAAAAACGTGTGAACAGCAAAGTTTCGTTACTGAAGTCATATTTGGAACTAGAAAATATTTTCGATGATTTGAAAAAAATTATGAAGCATATTGTCAATTAATAAAAATTTTTATGAAAGCAAATTATCGATTTATAGATAGATACAAATAAAATCGGGTGAGCAGCAAAGCTCCGTTACTAAAGTCATATTTTGAACTAGAAATTATTTCCGATGATTTGAAAAAAATTATGAAACGTATTGTTAATTAATCAAATTTTTCATGAAAACAAGTTAACGTTTTATAGATAGATGAAAAGAAAAACGCGTGAGCAGCAGAGCTCCGTTACTAAAGTCGTATTTTGAAGTAGAAAATATTTTCGATGATTTGAAAAAAATTATGAAAGATATTTTTAATTCATCAAATTTGTTAAGAAAACAAATTATCGTTTTATAGATAGATACAAAGAAAAACGCGTGAGCAGCAGAACTCTATTACTAAAGTCGTATTTTGAAGTAAAAAATATTTTCGATGATTTGAAAAAAATTATGAAAGATATTTTTAATTCATCAAATTTGTTAAGAAAACAAATTATCGTTTTATAGATAGATACAAACAAAAACGTGTGAACAGCAAAGTTCCGTTACTGAACTCATATTTTGAACTAGAAAATATTTTCGATGATTTGAAAAAAATTATGAAGCATATTGTCAATTAATAAAAATTTTTATGAAAGCAAATTATCGATTTATAGATAGATACAAATAAAATCGGGTGAGCAGCAAAGCTCCGTTACTAAAGTCATATTTTGAACTAGAAATTATTTCCGATGATTTGAAAAAAATTATGAAACGTATTGTTAATTAATCAAATTTTTCATGAAAACAAGTTAACGTTTTATAGATAGATGAAAAGAAAAACGCGTGAGCAGCAGAGCTCCGTTACTAAAGTCGTATTTTGAAGTAGAAAATATTTTCGATGATTTGAAAAAAATTATGAAAGATATTTTTAATTCATCAAATTTGTTAAGAAAACAAATTATCGTTTTATAGAAAGATACAAAGAAAAACGTGCGAGCAGCAAAGTTCCGTTACTGAACTCATATTTTGAACTAGAAAATATTTTCGATGATTTGAAAAAAATTATGAAGCATATTGTCAATTAATAAAAATTTTTATGAAAGCAAATTATCGATTTATAGATAGATACAAATAAAATCGGGTGAGCAGCAAAGCTCCGTTACTAAAGTCATATTTTGAACTAGAAATTATTGCCGATGATTTGAAAAAAATTATGGAACGTATTGTTAATTAATCAAATTTTTCATGAAAACAAGTTAACGTTTTATAGATAGATGAAAAGAAAAACGCGTGAGCAGCAGAGCTCCGTTACCAAAGTCGTATTTTGAAGTAGAAAATATTTTCGATGATTTGAAAAAAATTATGGAAGATATTTTTAATTCATCAAATTTGTTAAGAAAACAAATTATCGTTTTATAGATGGATACAAAGAAAAACGTGTGAGCAGCAAAGTTCCGTTACTAAACTCATATTTTGAACTAGAAAATATTTTCGATGATTTGAAAAAAATTATGAAGCATATTGTTAATTAATGAAAATTTTTAAGAAAACAAGTTATCGATTTATAGATAGATACAAATGAAAAAGCGTGAGCAGCAAAGCTCCGTTACTAAAGTCATATTTCGAACTAGAAATTATTTCCGATGATTTGAAAAAAATTATGAAACGTATTGTTAATTTATCAAATTTTTCATGAAAACAAGTTAACGTTTTATAGATAGATAAAAAGAAAAACGCGTGAGCAGCAGAGCTCCGTTACTACAGTCGTATTTTCAACTAGAAAATATTTTCGATGATTTGAAATAAAATTACGAAACATATTGTTAATTCATCAAATTTGTTGAAAAATCCTGTTATCGTTTTATAGATAAATACAAACAAAAACGCGTGAGCAGGGGAGCTCCGTATTTTGTTCGGGAGAGTCGTATTTTGATCTAATTTTTGTTCTTTTTTGCAAACACCCATCCTTAATGCACTTATACATACAAGTGTATCCTCTGATCTGGCTGAAGGAGTTAATCCCAAACTCAATCTGCCCGCCTCCCTGACACATACTTCAGGAAGGAATGAAACACGTGTGTTTCCTTTTTTTTCCTTTTCCAGAGGTTCAGAATATATAGATATTTGGATAATGACATAGATTCAAGTCCATTCGTTGTTCGGAAGTTTTATCTATATATATATATATATATATATATATATATATATATATATATATATATATATATATATATATATATATATATTATATATATATATATATATATATATATATTCTATTAGAGTGAATTAAATATGATATCTCTGAAATAGTTTAAAAATTAGATTGGTCGCTTCCTTCATGAATTCCTCTGAAGCAGCTTGATTCAAAATTGAAACAATCATTCGAATGAGTGGCTTCCACCGAATACAAATTAGTTCAGCTTATTCAAGAATATATATATATATATATATATATATATATATATATATATATATTTTATATATTATTATATATATATATATAATATGTATATATATATATATAGTATATTATATATATATATATATATATATATATATATATATATATATATATATATATGTATATATATATATATATATATATATATATGAGACTAAATTCTCTCGCTCTTGGTTAAACATGATTAAATATTAATAAATCAAATCAAACACTCACTATTTCACGAATACCTATATATTGAAAATTAACAAAATGTTGTCAACATGTTTCGGATAGTTAACCCATTCTCAAGACTAATACAGAATAGTTGACAGCAAATTTATTCATAAAACAGAGGAAATGGGTGGGGACAAATGAAATTCCAATTGATCATTTACAATGGGTTGTTGATTTTTGAAAGAGCTGATTATCTCTAAAGCTTTGAAAAGGTCGAGTCGTTTACCTTTGTTAGCTGCATGCAAATATTCAGTTTTATCCACATCTATGAAATGATTGTATTGAATGCAATGAGCGGAGAAACCGGTAGTATACTTATTAAATAGAATTGACCTTCTGTGTTCATCTACTCGGGTTTGTACCTTTCTACCTGTTTGACCGAAATAGAAGATTTTATGGATATGTCTACTTTCTTCAACCTTATTCTTCTATATATTATTTACCAAAAGTGACTTGATATAAGATCTGAACAAAAATATCATTTTATTAACTTCATGCCACGCCTTAGTGATTTAATATGTGAAAGATTGAAGAAAAATCATATTGAAATCATTTGCACTAATTAAAAAAATACCAAACCACTTTCAGTAAATAATAAAGAAAAGAATACGATTGAAGAAAGTATCTATAAAATTTTCAGTAGAGAGTGTCCACCCTTCTATATCTGTCAAACAGGTAGAAAAATACAAAGCCGAGTAGATGGACATAGAACGTCAATTTTATTTAATAAAAATATTACGGGTTTCTTTGATCATTGCATTCAATACAATCATTTCATACATGTGGATAAAACTAAATGTTTGCATGCATGGTAGGTAACAAAGTTAATCGACTCGACCTTTTAGAAGCTTAAGAGATAACTAGCTCTTTCAAAAATCAACAACCCATAGTCAATGATCAATTGAAATTCCATTTGTCCCCACTAATTTCCTCTGTTTTATGAATAAATTTGCTGTCATATTTTCTGTATAAGTCTTGAGGATGAGTTCACTAACCGAAACATATTGACAGCTTTTTGTTAATTTTTAATATATATTCGTGAAATAATAAGCCACGTGTTTGATTTGAATCATAATATATATATATATATATATATATATATATATATATATATATATATATATATATATATATATATTATTGTAAATACTCTAAATAAAGTATTCAACATTTGCATTAAATGTGTTAATATTACAATATTAATGTGAATATACTTTAATTGCTACATTAGGTACTTTCGGAAATAAAAAGTATCTACGATTATCTATGCAGTGATTTATAACATGAAGATTTCAACCTTCAACTCGAAAATAACGACTTAATATATCTTTTATTTTCATTAGAACAATATCAAGTTAGTCATTGGATTAACTGAACAAATAACTAAATCTTCGAAATGTTGCAGCATTTCTGTTTTCCTACAGATATAATTAACCCTTCAACCCAACTTAATATTCACAATTACTGAATTTGGAAAGCTTCCAAGTATTCGGTAACTCTGCTCATTTAATTAAAAACATTGCGATGTCTATGTTTTCTCAGAACCACCCAATTGATATTATAGCTCCACTCTAAATATATATATAACCGACGCAGGTCTTGTTTTGATATCATTATTATCGAAGGTTAGTATATTCTGTGTAGGTGTTGAGCGAGTGGAACTATTTGAGCAGAATCGAACGCTCACCAAATAAGCCTGAAATATGTTCAATACCTCTAAAGTATTCCCATGAAAAATGTGCGCGACATAATAAACAGAACAATATATTTCGGAAAAATTAATGAAATTAATTTTGAAATAAATAAAAATTATATATATATATATATATATATATATATATATATATATATATATATATATACATATATATATATGTATATATATATATATATATATATATATATATATATATATATATATATATATATATACAGGGTCTTTCGGGAAGAGCTGAGTAGAAATGTTTATGGGAAGCTTCTAGGAATTGGGATCTCATTTGAAGTAAAATATTTATAGATTTCCCCAACTTCCAGTTATACCAGAAATGGACCCCAATATCGTTATTTCGAATAGAATACCCCAATTTTTATTGAATTTTTGGAATCCATACCTATCATATAACCTGGAGTGTGCCATTCCTTAGTTGTTTCAGTTTTTTCGGAATTTTAGACAGATCCTCACGAAACGATAATTTTTTTAAATTCACGCAAATCATGTCAAATATTTTTCTGGAATTGAGACAAAAAACCCTACAGCAACTTATATATTTAAATATCTTTCAGAAAAATTCTACAGTGTGTTCAGATATTAGTACCGAATTTCGCTGTATGAAAAAGTCAAAAACTCTACTGTTTCAAATCGCAACCCCCATTAATCTCTACACCAGTGATTTCTCGATGAAAAATAACAGGACTTTCTGAATGCATCCTTGTATGTGGTGTTTTGGTAGAAATTTGGAATTATTACAATTTACACTGTTAATGGAGAATTTTAAATCACTTGACTTTAGTTTTAAGAAATATCGAAAAAATGTTTCAACAAATACAAACAATTGGACATATATAGATGAATGGCAAGAGTTGGCAACAGTGGCTGATAAATAAACGGTTATACAATATTTTGATAGAATAAGAAAATCAAAAATAATAAATTGATCAAACTATAGTAAACGTTTGAACACACTTGCCTCGAACCTTAAAAATTCATAAATTCTTCCTAAAAAAACATTAGTGGCTCTCCAAAATTTTTACGGTTAGAGAGAGGTCGAAAATCACTGCTCGCTGTTGCCAGGCAATATTTTTTTATTGTGTACGGCGTAGCATACACATTATCTTTTATACAACCCTAAATAAAGAATCCTAGGGGGTTAATATCAGGCAAGCGGAGAGGCCATTTACGTGGTCCATTATTTGCTATCCAACGATCCTCGAGGTGATTCTCTAAGAATGTAGTTACAAGCTCACTACCAAGTAGTGGCTCTCCGTCGTGTTGGTACCACAGCTGCTTACACTATATTTAGTAGATGTAAATGATTCGTAGAATTTCGGGATATCTTTCACCTAAAATAAATAAAAATTTTGAATGAAATTTCTCCTCCATTCTTCAAAAAGCTTACGATTCAAAAGTTCTTCATAAAAATGTACCAATAAAACATTGTCAGTTGTTACTGTAGCAAAACCATTGAAACTCCAGTAACCTTTGAAATGTTTTTACCGAACTGCGTGGGGATAGGTTCCATTGTTACAATCGAAGTTATGCCTAAACATTCCATTTTTCTGAAATTGCGTCTCATCCGTCCAAATTAATTTGTGTGAAAATTCTTCATTGATCAATTCTTCTATGATTGTAGATCCAATTTTTTTACTAATAATGATTATAAATATGGATGGAGCTTACGTTTTTTCAGATCCTGTAATAATTTATCTCAGATTTTCCTCAATCTCATCAGCATGTGTTAATTTTCAGGATACGCAATGAAACATCTCAAAATGGTAATTTCATTTCATTCATTGTTTACGCCAGTTATTTTATGTCATAGTTGAGCACCGTTTTAACTGGATATCGGAAGCGGAATATTTCGCAGCTTTTCTTTATTACTTTGTACCTAACATTCCACATATATCACTAACAAATTGAAGTAACTCCAATTCTTGTTTATTCAAATTTTAGATTTCATTTTGCTATTTCTTGAAACCAAAGCCAACTGATAATTGCAAATTCTCCAGTAATCATGAACATTTTGGTAATTTCAAGTTTATTCAAAAATCGGCTGATGTAGAGAAAAATGAAATTCCCATTTGAAAAAAATTGATTGTTTGAAGTTTTCATACAGTGAAATTCGGTACCAATTTCTGAACACCGTGTATAATATCTTTTTAAAGATATTTGAATATTTGTGATGCTGTAGGGCTTTCCTACGCAATCCTAGAAAATACTGCACATAAGTTCTGTGGTTCTTAAAGTTGTTTTTTCATATTATCCTTCAATTTATAATAGATGCTGTTTCGTTCACAGTTTCATGAGAACGTTTTAGAATATTATCATTTTCACTTGAGTAATTCTTTTTCTCTATTTTTAAGAAATTTGCTTGATTTCAATTCATATTATGTTCCCTGGTGATATGTTTGTATTGTTACTCGTACCTCTGATTTTTCTTCTCAAGTTTCAGAGACCAACATAATATTTTCAAAAGAATAATAGTAAAAACATCTCTCTTACTTCCTTTCTGAAGGGAGGTAATATCGTTCAGATTCTATGAATTATCAAGAACATACACAAGCGTGTCTTGGTGTGCTGGAAGTTAATTATTATTGTGGAAGTTCTAAGTAAAATTCAATTGAGTTCGTGATACTAAAACGAATTCAATGATTTCTATTTACTCAGTATTTTCTATCAATACTGTCAGTAAAAATAGTGTTCAATAGAATTGCAGAAGCATAAATTAAAAATGCTAATTTCATTATAAATAACTTTAGTTTTGAAGCAATTCTTCAGGGTTCTACTATTCCAACTAAAATGAGTCCTCTGAGTGAAGACGGTGTAATTTCGGCAAAGACCGTAATGGATTCAAAGTTGCTTCAACAAACTGTAGAAACAGTCCTAACCATATTCACATATTTTCAGCCTCAGTTTCAGGAATAAGGACTTCATGCTTCGTAATTTTAACAGCACGAACAAATTCAGGGATTCTGACAGCCCATGTGTGGTGATTACAAATTGTTGAGGCGGACAAAGGGACTCGACTGAGCATGATAGAATGAATTGAAGATAATTTCAGAACAATAATCCGACTGTACGTAGAAATGAATTTTATTCATAAAATTTTCGAATACTTTTTATAAACCGTATACTGTGTTCATGTTAGACCGTTTGCGTCTGATAGAATACACGCTGGGTACATTATTCCTAATATTTTCCATTTCGCTGATACTGAAATATTCATCTATCTGTTATAATCAGTAGCCTGGTAATAACACCTTACTAGTTAAGAATAATATCAAATTAACGGGCACCTCGGTCAATATGGGTCTTAATGAAAGAACTTTTTAGCTCTTAACGCCAATACTTCGCAATATTTCATTGCTTCATCAGATCCTATAGATAGTAAAAGGCACAGTAAGCAGCAGGTTGAAATTTTTCTATAACAACAAATAATAGAAAAATAAGGTTTATACAAATTCACATCTCCTATCCTACGAGAACCAGAAAGTATAACTTTGCACCTTGTATTTCCTTAAATTTCGCTTGTAAAACTACTAAATAACAAGATAAATTAACGGTTAAATATATTGAAAACGTTTTTCATAGGTACGTCATCAGTTAATAGAATTAATTACAAATATATGGTATTGGTCATATAATTAAAAAACACATATTCGACTTTGAAAATTACCATCATTGAAGCAAGACGCGGCGTTTCACCGCACAGTGGTTTCATCAGATAGGAGCGATCATTGATAACTTAGTACCTACCTAACAGAAAGGATTACAACGAGAAAGTAAATAGTGGGGGGATGGGTAGGTAATTCTTCTAGAAAACTTGTACAAATTACATCAGATATTGAATATATTGTCAATTCTTTACTCTCTATGTAAAATATATATTCTCATCTAATAAATAATTGAAATAATAAGAATCCTTCTTATTGTTTTCAGAATATCGCTTATGTTAGTTTATTAATTATCCGAAGTTTTTATGTGTTCTACCTATATAAATTTTTTTACAATTACCACATGGCAATTTGTAGACACCTGATTTTGAGAATTTATCCGTTTTTAATTAATTCTTCTTTATAGATTGGGTTGAAGAATTATTCTCACGATATTCGATATTGATATTATAATATGAAACAAATTATTTCTGTCATTCATTAGGGTTACCGATATAATAAAATGGTGAAATTCATGTCGAAATCTTTCGAAAAAAATAAAAATTGTTTAGTTCATGAATTAAATTTTTTTTTGATACAATCAATTGTTTGTAGATTATATGCATTATTGCTAGCAATCTGCTTTATAATATTCAATTATATATTGAAGTTTGCCTGTGACATAGGAATATTTCAACCAAGTAATGACCGTATCGAGGACAAGTAATGACCGTGTCGAGAAAATATTGATCAACTCGAAAACTTCAAAAAACGAATAGATTTGTAAACGTTCATGGTGATATAGGAATATAGTAAAGTGTAACAGTATTATTTAAATTCAAAAAGTATTCTGATTCAATACTTGATTCTAGAATAGGAAACCGGTCACCCAAATTCATTTAAGAATATCTATCACAAGCAATATGTGTTTTTGTGGTTTATATCTGGAAAACGAACCATTTCAGTGTTCTTTACTGCACGACCTGCAAGTGTCATATCCAGAGAAGATTGATAAGCGTGAAAAAGATTTTCCTGGGACGAAAACAATCCTCCAGCTAAATTAGGATCGGATAAGAAGCAATAACATTTACGCTCGGGTCGGTTTAGTCTTATATGCAGTGCACAATAATTAAATACATGTGTAAGAAAGGAGGGTCCGGAAGAGAGAAACAACTAATAAAATGTATTGCACACTAGGGAAATTAATATCAAGTGTCTTAATCCCAACCTTCTGTGTTGAAAATGGCCGTGTTATTTTTCACAGTCTGTGACCTAGTATTATAACGCCAAGTAACCGCTCAAAAACAAAACTTCTCAGGCGCAGACATTCGTGGAAATGTTTCCAACTCCTTCATTTTTCCTTATTCCTCTTATTCCACTTGTTAATTTACATTTCATTCGATATAATATATTGTCAATTTTGTAGCTAATTTCGAAACGCTGCTCAACTCTGATCGAAGGAATATTGAACTTCCATTCAAATGAACGCAAATTGGAAATACCATTCGCACTGCCGGGGCTCGGCGAGATTATCATAATTTGTTAACGGAAGCTAAAATCTAACACCAACTCACAATTTGTCTGCTCCTTTTCGCATTTATGCGGATACACTTCCATAAAATACTTTTTAGAAACCTCATTTCCATTTATTTGTTGCTTTTAGTGTATTTACTCAGTTATTTTCCCTTTCATGTGAGAGATATTTGGGAATTACTTCTTAAGTCTTACTGAATTATTCATCTTAAAAATTTGAACCAAATACCGAGAAATCGATAGTTTTTCACGCCAAACTGAAGAATGTAAGACACCTGTTTCCACCGTATTTGATCATGCATAATCAAGAAGATTTAGTCTTGTTCCTACTCTCTCAGGTATAGGCGGCATTCCTGAGCATTCTTTTTGTGTAATCTGGCAGAAACATACAACTACAGAAGAAGTTTCATCGATACATTAGTTTAGTTAGAATAGAGATTTCTTCCATTTGTCTTCAAGTAAGTAATTTTCTTACATTTCATTAAAGAAATCTATAAAGGAGGACAAAAGAAAACAAGTAGAAGAAAAGATAGAGAGGGTGATAAAAGAAAATAAGAATATGAAAAGTATAAGAAGAAACCTAGGCAAAAGACAGATGCTTCAAATCAAAGACAAAAACAACAAACAAATAGTAGATAGAAGAAAAATAATAAAATAAGTCGAAAGATTCTATAAAGAGATATATGAATAAAAGCAAGAAACACCAGTAGAAATAAAGGAACAATTAAAGATAAGAGTGATCAACGTCAACTCCGAAGATATTCCAGACATAAATTAACAAGAGATAGCGGAGGCTTTAAGTGTTAAGAAGAATAACAAAACACCAGGAAGAGATGGCATCATAGCTGAGTTAATGAAAGAAGGTGGCGAAATAATTATTAAACAATTAAAAGCACTAATGAATAAGTGTTTATATGAGACAAAAATACCACAGGATTGGAACACATCACTCACGATATTATTATACAAGAAAGGGGATGGTAGTGAACTGGAGAACTACCGACCCATATCACTGTTATCACAAGTATATAAACTGTTAACACGGATAATAACTAACAGACTTAATAATAAACTTCAAATTTTACCAATCGGTCGAGCAAGCGGGATTCCGCAAAGGATTCAGTACATGAGACCATCTACTCACATTAAGTACACTGATAGAGAAATGAACCGAGTATAATATACCGCTGTATTTGGATTTCGTAGACTATCAAAAAGCCTTCGATAGCATAGAATTATGGGCAATGGAAAAAGCACTACAAAACAGCCGCTTAGATTAGAGATATGTAAAACTAATCCATTCAATATATGAAAGTGCACAGATGATAGTCCAACTACATGACAACACCCAACCCATACCAATCAGAAGGGGAGTAAGACAGGGCGATTCTATTAGCCCAAAACTATTCATGACAACACTAGATGATGTATTTAAGAAACTAGAATGGAACCAGAAAGGAATAAATATAAACGGAAGACGATTGAACCATTTGAAATACGCAGACGATGTTGTCCTTATGTCCGAAAATTTAGAAGAAACGATTATCCAGGAACTAAAAATAGAATCAGAAAGGATAGGACTAGCCATGGATAAAGGCAAAACAAAAATAATGACTAACCAAGACAGAAACATGCTATCAAAGCATGAATTTATGTAATGTAAGAAACATGCTATTAGACAACTACACCTTAGAGTTTGTAAATGAATATAAATATATATATATATATATATATATATATATATATATATATATATATATATATATATATATATATAAGTATATGTATATATATACCTAGGACAGATCGTAAAATGCGGTAAACGAAACCAAACCGCAGATATAGACAGAAGAATTCGGATAGCGTGGTCAGTATTTGGGAAACAGAACAAGATATTAGAAAATAGAAAAATATCTCTATACTTTAGGGAAAATGTATACAATCAATGCGTTCTCCTAGTGTTGATATACGGTGCCCAGACTTGGACCTTGACAAGAAATATCGTGAATAAGCTGGCAAAAACACAAAGAACCATGGAAAGGCAGATGCTCAAGGTGAAACTATCAGACCGAATTACAAAAGAAGACATAAGACAGAGAACAAAAATAATCGTCGGGATAGAACATACAGCTTCACTGAAATGGAGATGGGCTGGCCATACTATGAGACAGACAGATACAAGATGGAATAAAGAAATTCAACACTGGAGACCTTGGACGGCAAAAAGAGTACGAGGAAGTCCACAAATGCGATGGTCTGATGTCTTGAAGAAAGTGGCTGGATTTGGATGGATGAGACTCACAGCAGATAGAAATCACTGGAAAAAAAAAGGGGAGGCCTATATCCAATATTGGATGGAGGGGGGCTAAGATAGAAAGAAGTAATGTTCCCTGAGAATGTTCGAGAATAACGCTGCGGTCTTTAAAAACCGTGATATAGTAATCGTTATTATACGTAAGGAATACGATGGGACTGGATGACTCACTTCCCACGTGTTTAAGTGTGAAGCACTGATGAGTTTTAGTGAGATTAAAACAGCTGTCTGCTGTTTTAAAGTTTGAGAGATTTGTCATGTTTCCACTATTCACGTTTTTAGTGTGAAGGAATTGGTTCTGCTGAGTCCGAAAGCCTTACTTTACGGGTTGTTTTCAGAAAAGTTGAGATTTGGTACATAGATTAAGTTCTTGTTGAAATACGATCCTTTGTGGGTTTCCGCTCTTTTCTTCAACCCCGTTTCATTTCGCGGAGACTACTCGATTCAAATCGTATTTCGACATACTTCGCTATCATGACGCGATGCTCTTCGCAAATTATAATTTTTTTTGTTTTTTTGTGAATTATATATACTTTCTCATTTTGGTTTGCTATTAAAACGTGGTTCTTCAGTAAAAGATGTACTTCGCGATTTTTTTTTTCAATAAGTTATTGTCTGGTTTTTTTTTCGGTTTGCTCGGTCGAAATCACATTTCGACTCCATGGAGTTCGCGCAAAAAATACGATCCTATGACAGAGCTCTGGTGCTCACGTGTTTTTTTCATATATATCATTCAACGTATTCATTTTATTTTTTGCAAAGATTGAATACATTACAATTAAAGCAACCTCATTACTAAGCAAAACCCGAGTATTCACAGAATTCGCAATTTAATTACAAAGAAATTAACTTTTATCGAAGAGCAGAGTTTATTTATCACATGCATGAGGCGAAACCACCTATAGAACCCCCCCCCCTAGTCCGGAGGAATTTCTCGTTTATCTGTTGTTTGTATTTCAAGCAAGACACTTAATCATCATAAGAACTGAGACTCCATATAATATCGAGTGATTTCCAAACTGGGCAGAACGTTCCGAGAAAACTTCCACTGAAGCTTTTCCGAAATAGTTTTCATCTCATCCGACATTCTCAGTCGAGACAGTTCATTTATTTCACCTGAAAATGAAATTGAACTTCTCTCCCGGAAATAAATCCACAATCTCAGGTTATTAAAAATAAATCAAGAACGCGAGTTCCGTCTTTGGCGAGACATTGAATCAGAGATTTTTTATTCAAGAATCGGACCCTAATGAAATTACAAGCTTTTAAGGGTGAAAGAGCTTATGATAGATAGATCGACGAATGTTTGATCATGAGGCACAATTGAAGACCTTTCAACGAATTGATTTCATATTGAATTAGCTGAGTCAGGAACATACATTTTCCATTATATTAAGCAACAACGTTCCTTGTTAAAGCTCCGTCAGTGAAGGGAATCAATTAGTATCTTCGATTTGACTAGCCAACTACGGCATTACAATACGGATCAAATCTATCATAAATGCATGATAATGATGTTTTTTTTTCTGAATATTTCAAATGGACCGATGGAACATGAATATATTGTTTTCAATTATCAGCATCCATTGGCTAAATGTAGACCAGCTTCTAGTTGAGTCGATATTTTGTGATCAGAAGACCATTCCAATTCTGAAACATCACCCATACGCCGCTGTTGCAGAGTAGAATTCTGCATTTTCGGTTTAACCAGCGAATTGTTGGTTCCCAATTTTTGGTGCATGCAGATCCTTGAGTCATGGTGATTTGACATTTTCTATATTATTGAACAATTTTCCTTGTTCACTTTATGTAGTAAACTAGTTGAACACAATTTTAAAAAAATAGATAGAAATATATATATATATATATATATATATATATATATATATATATATATTACATATAACATACCATACACATTCACATACACATACACATACACATACACCTCACCACCTCACATACACATACACATAACACATCCACATAACAATACACATACACATACACATACCACATCACATACACA
>JARQZK010005114.1:347500-397500 GCA_030704885.1 Cynegetis impunctata | reverse complement strand
ACAAGGAATTAGAGGAGCTGGCTCAAATAATTTGGAATTATTGGAAGATAAAATTACTATGATTGGGACCATGAAAAAAAATAAAAGGGAAATACCGTAAGAATTTTTGCCCCATAAAAGTAGACCTCTGAAATCATCGCTATTTGGATTCCAGAAAAACGTAACATTGGTTTCCTACGTACCGAAAATAAATAAAGCAGTCATATTGATCTCAACAATGCACGAGCAGGGAGATATAGATTCAATGTCGAGTAAGCCTGATATCATCTTACAATATAACGCCACCAAAGGTGGAGTTGATACTGTTGATAAAATGTGTAGCACATACTCAGTTTCCAGAAGAACAAGAAGATGGCCTTTGGTTATATTCTTCCAACTAATGAACATCGCGGGAATCAATGGACAACTGCTCTATAATGCAACTCATGTCAATAAAGCTTACAAGCACAGAAGATAATTTTTGAAGGTACTTTCCTTAGGTTTGATGAAGCCATACCCCTCTGAACGTGCCAGCCAGCAGTCATTGCCAAGTGACATAAAATCTTTTCTGACAAAATACAGCCAGCCCCAGCAGAAGACACCATTGAAGAGCCACCTGCAAAAATACGCGCGAGGTGTTTTTTTTTGCGGCAGAAAAAAAAATCGAGTCACGACGATCATGTGCGGAAGTTGCAATAGGTCAGTTTGCAAACAACATATGACAACAGTTGTTACATGCGATTCGTGTAAGAATGGCGAAGCAAGTAGTGGATGAAACAAACTAACCATATAATATTAATTTGAGGTATTTATTTCAAGAGTTTTTTTTATATTTTTAGAGCACCTTCATTGTTAGTTTGCAGTTTTTCCGGAATAATTGTATTAATTTTTGTTACGTTTCAATAAAACCGAAAGAAAAATCAAGAAACCAAGTTTCTTTATCCCTATACATTGATTAATGCACTCAATATCGCATTCTTGGTTGTGGTGTACATAATACACCGCGCGGGTAGTTAAGTGAGATTCTCGAGCGCGGGTACTTGAAGGTTAAATAAAATGTTGTCTTTTCTGCTTATCCTGCTAATATGAATATGTTCATCAGTTGTGTGTATACATGCCCGCACATATCAATAAAGTCAAAAAGGTTTTGAGTTTAAATATTAATGAAAACGTTATACGTTTTGAAATGTTACCCGGTTTTGCCAATGGGGGTCCCTCATAAAGAGGGCCCATTTTATCAATGTTTTCTTCTTCATCAATCCACTAATTCTACGATACAATGTTGATTTCTATCTTTTTCCTAATACTTTTTATGAATTACATACACTTTCTAAGAAATAAATACATGTTCTAGGATATATACTATTATTTTACACATTTTCTAAATTGGTTCAGCATTGTGCATATTTCTTAGGAATTCTTTTTTTTGTAAATTACCTATATATTTGAACAGTTCTTACCTGTTTTGTTACTTATTCGTCTTTTCTAAGCAATACATTTAAGTTTCAAAACCATCAACTTGTTAATAAAATTGGTTTTCAAACTTGAGTGGCCTGTTATTGCTAATAAACCATAAACAAGTTTATAAGCATATATTGATATAACTCATTCAACCTTCAACGGAGAATGTTAGAAAATTCGACATTCATGCTACAAACCATGGAAACACTAGACAGTCTGTTTAAGGATCTCATCAGTCCATCGAGCGAGTATTGGTTTCCAAGTGCAATTATGAATAATTATCCTTAATTCAAATGATACAGCGAATATCTCAATGCTAGATGGTTAAATTATCAGTCACTAACTGGCATATATTGCTGTGAATATTGAGGTATATTTGAAAGTGGCAGAAATCGAACTTGTTTCTTTATATCATGAAATGAATGCAATGGCCATTGCAGGGAGGTTACGGAAATATGACACATTGAATAATCATCTACATCATTACTGCCATGCAACCTACGGATGTGATGCGTAGGTATATCCTAAGGTGTTAGCATATTCATAGGTGCTCGAAGGAATATCTGGAAAAAGATTAAGTCAGATGCAAAACACGACAAAGTGGAGAATATATTTCCAAACCGTGTGAAAACTAACAGGCGCAGCAAACTTTTTCAGATTCAGTATTGATTTAAGCTGAAACAACCTCTCAATAATTTGTAAGATACTTTCGACGAATAAAGTGATTTGGTGAGTATTCTTGCTTAGCAGTCCTTTAAAAACTTGATGATCTATCGAATTCCCAGTGATTTACATGAATTTCGCAGCATCAGTGAAAATTTCGGTGGAAATTCAAACACATTTGCAACAGTTTCAACATCTCTCATATGCACGAAGGGTGATTCAATTTGTCGAATGAAGCACTTCAATTTAATTTAATCTTGAACTTTGTATGGATCTAAAAATTTATTGAAATCGAATCAAATCAAATCAAAATATTCTATTGTCTTTAAAATCATACATTTTATTGACAAAGCAGAAAATATAAGAACTAAACAATGAAAAACATCAAACTACATTTCCATTCAAAATATATACAAACTTTATATTAATAACAATAGAACCGAGAGTACCTAAGCGTCAAAATCTTTGCAATTTTTTTAATGGAATCTGATGCCTGTGCTATTCAATTTGGTCATATCGATCAATCAATGCTCAGAATTTCAGTCCTCTAAAGAGTAATAATGTCTATCAAAAAAATAAGATTTTGTTCGTTTCCGAAAATTGGCCAAGGATGTTAGTAAATGATGCACTTTTTTGTTAATTCAGAGGAAGTAATATGGAGGTAAACATGATGTCCCGAAGATCTAGTGGAATACCCGTGCTGTGGCATCAAGGGTACGGCATAAAATACTTGTGGATCAAGCACACTGATTCAAGTAAATATAAATACAAGCGTTAAAATACTATTTTTCTAGAAATAAGGTTTGCAATGGGCCCTATTTTTCAGTTCGTTACATACATGTAACTCTCTTCTGCAATTTGAGAATGGTGTCATGTTGTGAGGAATTATATGAACCCCAGCATGGGAGACCATCAGGAAGATGAGATTCGAACAATGCAAAATAGGCTATTCTTGTAGATGCCGTACCTAATTCACTTGGGATGGATTTAATGGCGAAACAGGCCGATGATAATTTTTTAGCTAAGACATGCATATCCTGTGAAAATTTTATATTATTGTCGATAAGGAGACATGAAAATCTGACAGAATCGACTATTTTTATGGTATGGTTTTGCAGGAATAGTTCCTAGGAGTTAACTTTCACAAACAGACACTTCGCTGTGATTGATAACTTGAATAAATACTCTTGAACTTACAACAACATGTCTATTATACAATACTAATGTACATGAATCATTTACGCTTATATTCAATATTGTAGTGTAAGTTGACATTATGATATATATTGTTACCCAAACAAAGATACCATATCTAATGGCCTCATAGTCAAAAATATCAGAGATAATGATGTTCACACTAGTACAAATGTATATTCATGACTATTGTAAGTAGACCCTAACTCTCAGGTTTTGAAAAATCTGTCATATACCTACTCTTATGTTGCTAGTTATGAGTTATGTTAGAATAATCTTCTCAATTTGAAACTCCACATCTAGTCAGTTTATTAGGAATAACAGATTCATATTTGGGGTACAAAACTTAAAAATGATGAATTGAAGGATTTCAAAAATCAACAATGACCTAAAAATATTATTATTTCAACATACGAATGAATCGAGTCGATCTGATCTTTTAGCGAATCGTTACTGTTGGAATTATGATTGAGTTAAAAGATGTATTCTAAATAACTTGGCTCTTATCCATCGTTATACAGTTGTCTATTATTTTCTTATCTTGAACCATTATTCTGAATACCCTCTTATGTTTTATCTGGTATATAAATATTATGAAAACAGATGCATGAGGCAGACGCTGATGCGGAAATTTCCAGATATGCCATAAGATCAGTAATGTTCGATCGAAGGAATATGTAAATCTATAAATATTTGAAGAATAATCTGAAGGTTTCTCGGTCCAAATTTGTTTTCTGTTTTTCTGTTCCTAGCTCTTTTCTTTCTGTAGAATTTAAAGTAATCTTGTTATAAAGACAAGAAAAGCTCCGGATGACATCTAGAAGTGTGAAGCAATGGTACAAGTTACATACCAAATGACATAGTTGCGCACCATTTGGTTCTATTGTATTGAGATCTGACATAGAGGCGGAACTCAGGTGATAACATCAAAACATGGTGCTTCAAAACCAACTTTGAACACGGGTTATATCAGAGATTTGAAAGTTTTTTGAGTTTTTCATGACAAGTTTTCATTTAAGTGAAAGTCTGAAGCGATATGCTGGTGAAAACTTACTTCAGAGAAAATACAAAGAAGGTTAGAAAGATACAAATTCATTATACAATGTGGAAAAAATTAAGAAAAGTCGAGGCCTGGTATCGTCAACTTTACTGCTTTTAATCAGTTGAATATATAAAACTCTTTCTTCTCTGATTAAAATTATCTACTTGAACTTCAGAATCCTTAAATTTCTTGATACTAGGCCCAATAAGTATTTGTGTGAAACTGCATCCGTCCGTTTGAGTTTCAGCATTCGCCTTCAATCCTACATTTAAGACTTTCGCGGAAAGACTTTCTTTATGAAATTATGATTGGTCTTTTCCTGTGAAAATATCTTGATTGAATCCTGCATGGTTTGAATGACGATATATTTTGATATCTTAAGTATTCATTTAAGTATCAGATTCAACGTCATGGTTAATTCTTCTTTCTGAACGTGCTCGGTCTGCTTTCAAATTCCTTTCCTTATCATCAACTTTTGGAGGATAACATGTAGGAATGGCGTTTTTCTTCAAACCTCACCGTCATTCTCGGAGTTGTGTGATCCTTCTTCAGATTGATTTTCCATTCCTTCAATCTTGTCCTTTTCTCCAAACTAATTTTCTCTCTCTACAAAAATTTGTTTGGCTTCTAAAACCGATGAAAGCTAATTCTTACATTTGTATATGCTTTTGAATTACAACTTTTCACGCAATATCACTCTCTTAACTTGGTGATTCTACGTTTTACAAAATACCACTTTTCATTTTTCTCGTTTTGCGCCGTTATTTGTAATAAACCAGAAACATAAATGTTGAAGTTGGAAATAAAAACTACATCCATCTGACCGCCAGAGTGCGAAAGCTGAATTGTCAGATCCCAATATCCCTTGACATTCCTAGTGAAGTGACTCACCACTCGTAATATTTGTCTCACCTACAATCTACCTTACTGTCTCAGAAATCGGTTAATATATAGAAGAAATTCAACCAAAATGACCAATTTCTGTGTTGCGCCTAACGAAATTCAAAGGATTTTCCTGAAAATTATCAATAAAAGTCAGTTTTTGGAGCCTAGGGCCGACCCAAGTGTCAAGCACACGAATTTCCATCTCCCTGATATGAAACAAGAAGCTTCGTGACCCTCTGGAAGGCTCTCCTGTCCCTTGCCAAGACCTATCCAACCATTAGGATTGGCATCTCCTAGGAGCAACAGGAGATTAATGGTTTTTGTGGGTTTCTTTATAATTCGGAATTATTCGCTGAATATTGGAGAATTCAATTCATTATATTTACTAAAATAAAAACAAATTGTAATTAAAAATAGATTTAGGTTTGTGTTCTCATAATAATCTGCTCGATGTTTTTTTTATATTTACTCAAATCGGAATCTATATTATTAATATAGATTAATTATAGAAAAACTATAATTTTTCTAATGAAACGTAGTATAAAAACTAGAAATTCTTAAATTGTGAAATTATCACAAAGCAACGATTCCATAAAAAAGGATCATAAATTCTCTTTAATAGTAATGGGTCCTTTAATTTTTGTTTCATTATATCTTAATTTTATTTCTTTGATAATTTTAGTTTTAAAACAAGTTTTTTTTGTATAATCACCCCCAATATTTAATTATTGTAACATATTACCTGCATAAAGTGAACACTGCATAAAGTGAACAAGAAAAATTCATGTAATAAATGCATTTTCGATATAAGGGGTGAATTGTTGGTTTCCAATAACTTTGGTAGATGGCGGTTATCCAGATATTAGTCTGACTGCGATTTGTATTGGGGAACAATTTGAAATCTGCTAATTCACTCCGAGTCGAATAAGCAGCACTGGTGAGATCTAATAAGATCGAAACAGCTGTATTCAGATTTCGGGTCGGGTTGGTTTGGCTATTTCTATGATTCACTGTTGGATTATGAATGTAAATTCTTCGTCGGGAATACATATAACCAGCTCCATTGGAAAGTTGTTTGATAATTTTTTTTATTATTGAAGAATTTTCCTTGCTCACTTTATGTAATATATTAAATTGGCCATGGTCAACTTGTATATTTTTCATGATTTGATATTGTAACATAGTCCTTACAAGATGAAGCCCGATATTGAAATCAAATGTGATTTCCACAATTTATTAAAAACTTTTATGCTCGTATACAAATTCACTTTTGTGGGTATCGCAATAAACAATACAACTATAGCAATTTCTTAAATTGGCATACAGTACTTCTATTCATCAACTCCTAGAATTTTTTCCACAGTTTTAGTTGTCAATGATACTAAAGAAACCGTGATCAATATTTTTTTCATTCCATCCAAAGTATTTCTGCCATGTTTCAGTATTCAAGACCGGCGAAATCTGAGAAGGAATTACCGACATTAGCTACATCATTTAATTTATGAAAGGAAGCTGCCTGTGGAAACTGTATCTCTAAAGGGAAACAGCTCGTTGCCTAACAATTACTTTCCCATGGTTATAATCTAACCTCCAAATTAAGGCCCAGAAGGCCATTTGTAAATTTGTCATATACACACGCTGAAGATCATATTCTGGAATATTCAGATAAAATGATACAGAATTAAGTTTTTGTGGAAAATCCCATTCGGCAAAAAGTACTGAAAATTAAGTATCAACGTTGGATAATTGGATTCAATTTATAAAGCTTATACGTAGGTTCTCCGTTTTTTCACATAATATTGGCAATATATCGAATTATATATAATAATAATACAAAATATAAGGTCCGTTTTCCAGCTGTGACAAAATACTAATTGTTGAACTCTCATATAATCCACACATTCAGAGTTTTACATGTTTGCTTGGGCACATTTGAGGTATTTCATTACTCGATTAATTCCCTAACGAGAACAAATTTTTTAATTTCTCTTTTGTCACTGATTGGGTGAAATGTTAGATAAAATAGACAAATGCAATATTGAGTCTGGTAGTTGATATATTATTTCTACAATACAGGTGCCATTACAGAAATGATATAGGGGAGACCGGGTACAAAAGTAACGGCGGGTCGAAAGTAACAAATGCTCTGTAGGTTTAGAGAATTGTCAAAACAGTACTTAGCTGCTGTCAGGTGATAGCCAGTGAGCGCCACCTTCAGTTGCATTCAATCGCCGCTCGCGCCACGCACTGTTAGATCGTGTGAGAGGACGCTACGTGATTTCACGAATCAAAAGTAAATTTTTTGACGTTCACTTATTTAATGTTTATGTAGTATTAAAGGGATGATATTAATCTGAATATTTGCATATTGATACTCGATTAGATTGATTTCACAGTGCTTAAATTCGTTATTGTCTAGCATGTTACGTTTCAAGGTTATCTTTCATGATCTAACAAAAATGCTGTAGGGTACAAAAGTAACGCAGTCCTATGGGTACATAAGTAACATGTTACTTTTGTCCCCGTATTGATTTACTCTAAGTAAACTTTTTATGTGTGTGTGTTTATTTCAACAAAATGCCGCGACAACGCATAATAACCACCGCACGAATAACAACTAACATGAAAGCTTATCGAAAAGCGGCTGAAGAGCATTTTAATGATGGTGAAAAAATTAGAGCCATGACAAAAAAAAATTGAATGTCTGCCATGTTACATTGCATAGATATATATAAAAAAAATTTAAGCTAGAAATACTAGCGCAGTTGTAGACAAGGAAAATAAATTTGACGACGAAGATTGCTTCTACCTCGTTTGTTTAGAAAATTTCAGCAATAGTCGACTGAATGAGCAAAGTTTACATTGTTTCGAATGCAAAATGTGGTCTCATAGGTACTGAATACGTCAATGAATAATGTGTGCCATAATTGCGAGTCTGAATAGAGAAGACTGACACTGAATTTTCCAATAAATATTTGATCATTACAAACCCCTTTTCCCTGTTACTTTCGACCCACAACGTGTTACTTTCGGCCCGCGAACGTGGTCGAAAGTAACAAATGACAAATTTTTTTAAAGTTTCTGTGATTCATGTGAAACACACATTTATAAGGTAATTTAAGATGCAAATGTATAGAACATGAACGGAAATTATATATGACTATATCAATTTCACCGAAATAATAACACCTAACGAGAAACCAAGGCGAAAGTACAAAATGTTACTTTTGTACCCGGTCTCCCCTACCTAGATCACCAAGAGGAAAAGGCAACAAGAAGCAAAAATCAGACAACAAAATACTTGTCAAATTTATGATATTCTGACGGAATTTTATAATGAACGGTTGCTGAATTTGGTAGTTGAGACTAAGATCAATACCTTCACATAAATATATATGGGTATTATTGCGTTTTACGATATTGCTGGAATGTATTGAAAGTGAAAGGATGACAGAATTGTGAACTAGAAATTGGATGCAGTATTTCATGAATGAATAACAACACAGTGTTCGTTTAACCTAACTAATCTAAACACAAGCCAATAAGTTGATCGACAAATAGTTTTTTTGTTCGAAATGTTCATATATATATACTTATAGATTTTAAGGTGAAAGATTCAGATCCTATCTCAGAAGTTTTATTTCAATTTTGTCCATAAGAGTTCAACAATATTAACACAGTTTCAGTTCAACTGAAAATTCGAAAATACTTCATACTATCATTGGCCAATTTTATTCATCTACTAAAAAATAAATTTCGATTGTATTGTTCCGGCTTACGGGAATTTTTCGAGCCTGAAGTCAACTTATTCAACTTATCATATCTCATATGGTAGAATTCATTTAGGCTCAAAAGATGTACAGAATTTCATCATCTGGATGATCAGACTAAGTATCACTGGATATGTTCAAGGTAGGATTATTTAGAACAAAATTGTTTATAATTCATTTCCACATATTTCCGAAAAAATTATATATTAGACATCAGAAAAACTCGAACATCGTGGTCTAGGATATCTAAAATGGATTTAAAAACTACTCCCACACCTCGTAGTTGACTTTCGATCCAGCAAGTCCATTATATCCGGGAAAAATACGACTCAATAGAAGTTATGATAACTGTTACCAAAAGAGCATATAATTATATTCAAAATTCCTGGTAGGACAAAAAATGCTACCAATATAATTTATTTCAATAGTGAGCTACAAAATGTTGAAAAAATCACAGTTATACAGTATTTTCATTCTTAGATTTGGATTCAGCACTACTTTAAACATAAAAGTAACTTTTCCATTATTGGTCTGTGTAATTGAATCTTATTGAATTGATTCCGAAAATTTTTATGTTTTAGTAAGATTTCCTTTTTGCTATTTTTACATTAATTTCTTTAAACTCGGATTGACTTAAAGACAGTAGCACTAATTCTGACAAAATATTATACTTTCTTTAATATAAAATAATAGTCATACCTCCAGAAACTAACGAAATTTATAAACCTCATCAACGTTTTCGAAAATATTGATTATATAATTATATAATTTTCATACACGTACTGACCAATGCCTATTCTGATCGATATACAATCTGAAAATTATTTGTATTCTATCTCGATTCCAAAATTATCCAGACAAAACCATGATTCCATATTTCGATTCAAAACCTAAACAGAGAATATTATTCTTAAAGAACATCTCATAAAAGGAGTACGTGAATTTCTCGTCTTCCTTTGAACATTAACAGATGTTCTTATCAGAACAAGCCTGTACGTATATCCAGATATAAAAGTTGACTTTCGATACAGTTTATTATTTTCGGGGAAAATACGACTGAAACCGTTTTTCTATCATTCAGACTTTGTAAAAGGCTTATGAAACTGTATGCTTCTCTAACAGCTAATTGTACTAGCACATTTTATAATTTCAATGTAATTCCATTGAATGTTGCCGAAGTATAGTGTCTTGGTCCTCGAAAACTCCGTAACCCTGTAGCAGCAAAATATTTATATATATATATATATATATATATATATATATATATATATATATATAATTTTTTTCTAATTTTGATTGAAACATTTCGCCTCTACATTCGTGGAGAAAAATAATATTTTTAATAAATTATAGTTTTTTGAGATACAACACGCGTGTTTTTGTAAAAAAATATATAGAGATTATATATATATATATATATATATATATATATATATATATATATATATATATATATATATATATATATATATATATATATATATATATATATATATATATATATATATATATATATATATATATATATATATATATATAGACTTTCAGAATTTGGGAACAAAATTATGAATTTTGAAATTTTATATATAGGTAAATTTTTACGTTCGATCATATTATTCAACTATATCCGAAAAAATTCATGGAAATAGCTGCAAGTTATTTGAAATTATTCATCTATGTGGACCATATCAATAAAGATTTATTCGATGTTGTTCTGAAACATGAAATCTACTGAAGTAATACAAAATGTTGCATATTAGTTCCAAAAAAAATATCAACACGGTTGTGATATAATGTACTGTCTCCGTGTTGCTGCATATCCATCGTTTGTTTTTTACTGCTCATAAATCAACATGAAGGGTTGTATAATATTAATGGCTTTTCTCTTATTTTTTCCATCCAGCTCTGCATCAATATACCATTTTTTTTATTTACCTACTGTCGCATTTGATTGAAACGTTTTATCAATGAAATTAGTTGGAAAGTTAGGTCGTGTATTTTTGGCATGGTCGTCCAATTATCTGCTTGGTCGTACTCTAGATTGAATGTAGTTGATAGTTTTGGGAATGTTCCGATTGAAGTTCGATCTAATTGCTCAGCAGTTGGGAGGAATCCGAAATGTTTTATGAACAAATTACGATCAGCCCTTACAGGTTAGTCATAAAACTTACTTTTTCATCGAAAGAAGTTAGTAATACGGCGTTCGATATTTTCCACATAAACGAAATGACGTATGTACGTTTTTTAGTATCACTGTAACAAAAATTTCAATATTTTTTTCATTTTCAAATTTACCCGCATCAACCATTCAGTTTCAATAGATTCGTCTTTTCAGAAAATTGAAAATTTAGAGGATCCCAAAGCATATTTCCATGTGACGTTTTTTTGTATAGCCTACAATATATTAAACAATTGACAAGGAAATCCGCTTTAAAATCACTCAACAAAGTCAATTAAAAGCACATTCTATCAACGCCGTTTAGATTCAAAATAAGGAATCCCTTCGACATAAAATAAATGTACTGTGCTCGTGTAAATCATATTTTATTAAATAAGTACTACTTTGCGGCCACATACAATAATCGGTAAACCTTCGTGTTCGAGACTTTCTAGATAATTGAGAGAAATAATGCGTTTATCTTTCATTATCGGGCTATAATAAGAATTGATTAAACTCTAGTCAGAATATTCAATTGAATTTATAATTTTATTACGTTCATTTTGGGTACATTCAACAATTTCGCAATGTCTTTAATATTTATTACTAGGATACACTACCCATAAACCTTTGAGCTTTTCTGTGATTACATACACTCTTCAGTACTAGGTTCTGCGTCCTTCCCTCGTGATTGGTAGGGTACATTTATCAAAAAAAAAAACTTTTCTTCAGGTGTAAATACACTCTGGACTTGAACATAATTAATTAACTACTTAGAATAATATTATATTCACTATTATGTATTTTTCGTCCTGACATTTTTCTTTCTCATTCTCCGGACTATTCTCATTGCTGACTGTATTCAGCTCTGTGATTTGTTGTTGCAATTCTTCAGGATTCCTGGCAATCAGCGCAATGTTATCTATAAGTCTTAGATGGTTAAGACATATTGGTACTGTAGGGATATTGTGTCACCTTTTGTTGCTCCTCTGAGTCCCAGTGCTGTTTATTTCACTTCTTCTTACCATGTATTCTAGTTTTTTTTATTGAACAGCGTAATGTACAGTGAATCTCCTTGTTTCAGTCCAGTAGCTGTCTCAAAATTGTCTCAGAATTATTGATTAACTTTAATTTTCGTTATAGTTTTTCGAGCGGCATCATATATATATATATATATATATATATATATATATATATATATATATATATATATATATATATATATATATATATATATATATATATATATATATATATATATATATATATATATATATATATATATATGTGTATATATATATATATATATATATATATATATATATATGTGTGTGTATATATATATATATATATATATATATATATATATATATATATAAAATACATATATATATATATATATATATATATATATATATATATATATATATATATATATATATATGTATATATATAAATATTTCATATTAAATTGTGAACCATACTCTTTTAAACCTTTCACTCACGCATTTTTGTTTTTCGAGATAAAAATCTGAAATTAGGAAGACTCACTCTTTTATTTTTTTTAAATTTTTTGGTGTACTCGGAAAAATTCGATGTCATCTATTTTAGGGGATGTGATATATACAATGTACTGCACATTGTGAATAAACGGTATATATGACTTTTGAATAAGTGGTAGTGTATTTGCGATTTTGTAAAATGAAATGTAATTGAAAAACAACATAAGTTTACAGCTGATCATTTATTTGTGTGATATATCAAAAAACAATTTTGTTTTTTTTTGAAATGCATAAATGTACATAAATGCACTTAGTACAAAAAAATTCGTCCTAGGGAATTTGCATCTGGAAGAAAAAGATTTTTCATCAAAATTACCTTCCATATCATCTTTCTTTTACCGTATTTTCATCATCATAATCATTGCTTACTATCTCATCACCCATAATTGTCACCATCAAGCCCTTCAATATCTGATAGGCCCTACTCATTTAGTTTCAATAGTTGTTCTCCAGTTAACGGCACTTTTTTACTCATTTTTGAATTCGTACTACTATGTAATAAATCTAATATAGGGAACAATAACTATAAATAACGTGGAGTTTTTTACCATACCTGTCGATTTCCGTTTACTCACAATGTACAATATATTGTACAGTAATATTTACTCCAATATAGAAAAAACTAACTGAATTTTCAGCAAGTTCACTAGGTAAGTAACAAATACACGTATTGGTTACTATCAAAATAAATATTGCAGACATGTCACAACATGTTTTAAAGTTTGAAACGCCAACTCATATCAACATTCTGAAACAACTGCTAAAACTCAGTAGCAGGTACCACTAATTAAAATAGTAATAAGGATGTTTACAGAATACTGTACTTTGTGAGTAAAGTGAATAGAAGCATACTACAAATTCGTTTGGATTTACGTAAAGTGGTGTACAATATGTTGTACACCGTGAGCGAAAGGGTTAAGGAATGTATGGACTTTGTAACATCATTTCTTTATTGTATCTGCATTATAATGATTTTCGAAATAAAGTATATAATCATTTATTTATTTCTATATATGCACTTATGTAGGTATCCATTTATATTCTTAACTATATCTTAATTTCGAACGATAAAATTAGCACTTTCCAAACAATTTATAGTTTGTTAAGGAGTTGTGGTAATATATAAATGGGAAAATTTATTACCACTGTCCTTAAGGGAACTTTCATCAACAACAGTTCCTAGTTTTTCTTCAAGTCACTGTACAAATGAAAAATTGTCGACAGATATTCAAGAAGAACAATTTCTCTTGTCCACAATTTATTTTCTGACGAATGAATGATTTTCTTTCACACAACTACTAAAAACCGAATCGTTTTAACAAAAGAACCAGAAACTTTTTCATTATCGTTCTGGTCAAGAACTGAATCAAATTTAGATGTTGTGACAAGATGAGAGATGTCAGAAGTTTCCATAAGGTAACAACATTTTTCATACAGAGATATATTATTTCCTCTGGAGATTCTACGCTGAATACGAAAAAGATGCTAGGAATCAGTGGGTCGATGCTTTTCAACTTGTCACGCCTTAAGAATGTATTTTTTACTTATGCGCTACGGTGCGAATTTTCAGGATGGATGAGTGTAGAACAAACTTAGAGGACAAATGTCATTTTGAAAATAACATCTGCGGTGTTCATTTTTCTACGCTGAATTGTCATTTCAAATTATGTGAGATATATTTTATAGCATATAGTACTTTATCATCAATATAAAGTTTTATATTATAGTCAGCTACAAACTTCGATACATATTATTCAAAACATGATTTATGTTTATGTACCAAGTTACCTCTTACTGAATCATATTTGGATATAAATAGATAAGGAGTTATATATAACGTATATAAGTAAGTATATAATTTCATCTACTACAACACATATTTATTTATCTTGTATTCTTAAAATCAATATTAGATCTTCACACTTGTAGTAATCAAATTTACATTCAGTATAATTTCTATATGATTTCTTAAATATAGAAAATTATTGTAGAAATTTTATTGGAAAAATATACAAAATTTGTAAACTCATTTGATCCAATAGAGTAGCTCCTTTTCACTCAGTATTCAAGAAAACCGTATATTTAAATAAATTGTCAAACTATTTTCGATTATTCTTATATATTATGCCACTTTTCCTACAAGCGTTGAACCGAAATAAAAACCGGATTATTTTTCGTTATTTCCACCAATTCACATGTAATTTTTTCTGAAACTATCACCAATTAATTCACTTAAATATTACCATTTCAAAATTGAATGTAATTGAAAAAAATTAAACTGATCCTGACACGAAAGAGCTGTGTTTATTTTTTCAAGAGTACCATTTAAATAAACATACCTACACGGTATGAATTCTACGTTGGATACTAAATAATTTTAATTGAGAAACATCAAACACATCGTATAATTTCGTTACTCAGTGTGAAGTGGTATCAAACTGATATTCAATACATCAATTTTGAATATATATTGCATTTATTATAGGCATCATATATTTCGTAATGCTTTGTTTCCCTTGGAGAGAACCAATAAAATTATATTGGACAATTTAGCTGAAATATAGAACCTTATTAGTGAAGAACTGAAAATGAACTATAAGTTCCTCTTTTATGTTTGCTGTGTGGTTCTCTCCATTTATAAAAGATATCATACAGAATTTCTGAGAGACATTTTTGTTTTCTCAACTTTGTCAACAAATTAAGTCACAAGAGTTGCAGAACGTTGAATAAATACAATATAATCAACAGAAACAAAACTTTAATTTACCACGTTTATTATCACAAAAATACTTTGAAAAATATTACACTGCGATTGCAGTTTCGGTCACTAGACCATCATCGGGCAGATTGAGTTAAAAACTGAATACATAATTATAGATTTGCGCTTACGGGTGGGAAAGAATTATTGCATGTACCTGAATAGACAAGAGGAACACATTTCAAGAAGGGCTAATAGATGTGGATTTCCCAAATTGGTACAATGAAATGTTCTTAGAAAAATCATTATTGTTCGAATACACTAAATATAGGAGAATGTATCAAGTCAATCTGGTCGTTCAGCAAGATATCTTTTGCATTATGATTGAGTTTAAAAATTTCTAATGATTCTAAGTAAGTGAGTTTGGCTCCTTTCGGTTATTTGTGCATAATTTGAAAGTTATCTATTTGTGGAAACGGGTGGTGGTTTTCACGGCAATGATTTGTAAACGTTGAATCCGTTTTATTTTTCAAAAAATATTGTTGGTGTTCTTTAAATCTTGTCTTGAACGATCGACCAGTCTGATCTATATACCTACACTCCTTTACATACAGGACAAATCAACCTATAAACTGCTGAACTTTCAAATTTTGAAGTGATATCTTTGGCATTGGATAAAAATCCCGAGAGTTTTGTCTTAGGTTTGAAAGCAATTTTAATGTTACATTTAGGTATGACATTAGCAACTTTTTCTGTTAGAGTATCAAAATATGTTAAGGATGTGAATTTTTCCGATTTTTCTACTTTCGATTGAGGATATATGCTTGTACATGCAATAATTCTTTCCCACCAGTAAGCGCAAATATATAATTATGTATTCAGTTCTTAACTCAATCTGCCCGATGATGGTCTAGTGACCGAAATTGCAATCGCAGTGTAATATTTTTCAAAGTATTTTTGTGATAATAAACGTAGTAAATTCAAGTTTTGTTTTTGTTCATCATGTTAAATTATCACGTAGTAACGAAGGATTCCATCAACTATTTAAATACAATATAGGTACTATTAGTACGAATAAGAGAAAAGCTAGTTCCTTATTAGTAATAGTTTTTTGAGTCAATTTTTGATAATGAGCATGTAAATGGAAATAAAGCAATTCTGGCCGGTGATGTAAATATTAACTTGTTAATCACCAATTGTAATTCAAATAGTATTTTGAACATTGCCGAAACAGCTGGTTTTAGGCAAATTGTTAAACAACCTACTCGATGTACAAAGGAGACTAGAACGTTGATCGATCATATTTATACAAACATAGCAGGTTTGCGAGAATCTGAAAGGGATTATCCTATGATCAGTGACCATGAAACGGTGGGAGTAAAAATAAGTTTAGAATCTCCATCAAAACAGTATTCTAGTTTCTTTAGAGATTTAAGTAATGAAAAATTAGAAAAAATAAATTTTAAACTAATTGAAAAAAATTGGGACAACACATCGACAAATGTTGACAGATTATACGAGAACTTTATTGCAAACATAAATAGTGTAATAAAATCAGTATCACCTCTTCAAGAAAAAGTTACAAACAATTCTCAAAGATGGATTGATAAAGAAATAATTCATGAGCAAAAAGTGAGAAACACTCTTTATGGGAAATTTAAGTTTACAAATGCAGATATTGATTTTGATAGGTATAAATTTCAACGTAACAGGGTAGTAGGATTGATCCGGCAAAAGGAAAAACGATATTATGAAAAACAGATTGATGAAAACCGATACGATAGCAAGAAGATGTGGAAAACACTGAAGTCATTGGTCAGCGGGGGAAATGGAGCAATAAATTTTTTAGAGATAGATATATGTAGAGCTTCAGATAATGTACAGCAAACAATGAACAATTTCTTTCTGAATAGTATAGAAAATATTGTGACATCAATACCGCTACCAGATGGGGATTTTGTGGAGATTCAGTATGGTTTGAGTTGTTGTTTTCGGGAATTTCGAAAGATTACCCTTAACAGGCTGAGGCGGATTGTTGCTTCTCTCAAAAACAAATCATCGGGTGATTCTATTCTCACCTATAAAATTCTTAAGGAGACGTTTTCTGTAATAGGATATCCGTTGCTTAATATCATAAATACGTCTCTGGAGAGTGGCATTGTGCCGAATGACCTTAAATGCAGCACGGTCATACCTGTCCCGAAAGTAAAACATCCTCTAAAAGCTGATGAACTGAGACCAATAAATTTGCTGCCAGTAGTGAGCAAATTTTGGAAGTAGTAGTACATGAACAATTAAAATGGATATTTGGAAGAGAAAAACATATTTCATGAGGGTCAGTCTGGTTTCCGCAGTAAGCACTCTTGTGAGAGTGCCTGTCAATTTATGTTTTCAAGGTGGAAAAGAGAAATGGATGTAGGAAAGGTTGTTTTGTGCGTTTTTTTATTGACTTAAAAAGGGCATTTGAGACCATTGATCAGCAAAGACTGCTCAAAGTTTGCGCTAATTATGGACTCAAGGGAATTGTGCTCAAGTGGATTGAAAGTTATTTAAGTGGTAGATCCCAAGTTACAAAAATAGAGGATAAAGTGTCAGATAAAAGGAAGGTTGATTTTGGAGTGCCGCAGGGTAGTGTGCTCGGCCCATTGCTTTTCATTCTCTATATTAATGACATTTGTAGATATATAGCAAAATGTAATGTTAGTTTATATGCCGATTATACAGAAATCTCAGTATCTGGTGACAATATGGAAGAGCTTGTTCGAACTATGAATGAAGAGTTGGGTATTTTAAATGAATGGTTTGAAGTTTAAAAAACTTAAGTTAAATTCTACAAAAACCAAGAGTATGATATTTGGAACTAGATATAGATGTAGCCTCTTTAAAACAAGCAAATTTGAAAGTAGAAATGAATTCTGAACCCATTGAGCAAATTGATGTAACTAGTTACTTAGGGATTCCAGTTGGACTCTCAATTAAATTTGCAGGAGCATATAAAGTACATGTGTAGGAAACTGGGGAAAAAAAATTGGATACTTCAAAAGAATATCGAAAAAACTGTCCTATTGGACTAGAAGAGTTGTATACAATACATAATTTACCCCCAATTCACCTATTGCATGTCTTTATTAATTTTCTGTAATAACGAGGATATAAATAAACATCAAATACTGCAAAATAAGGCTATGAGCATTTTGTTGGTCTGTAGCATTTCTACTAGAGTTAATGATATGTTAAAAAAAGTTAAAATTTTTGAATGTCAAACAAATGGTAGAGAGAAGCAAATTTAATTTTAATTTTCAAAATTTTAAAACGGTCGGGCACCAAAATGTTTTTCAAATTATTTCATTAGAAGGGGAGATATGATAAATTATAATTTAAGAGAAGGGGATCATTTGTTTATTGACCATTTCAATACCACTAATCTGAACAATTCATTAGATGTAATGGGTGTCAGATGGTACAACAACCTTCCTATAATGATCAAAGCTTCGAAAACTGTCAAGCAATTTAAATCTAGGTTAAGAAAATTTTGTTTTCAGATGTAGCTTGTATTATTTTTCAGGTTTGTTTTCTTTGTCTCCAATTGATTTTATTTTATTTTTCACATGTGATAATATGGAAGATTTTTGTATACTAGCAATTTTGCTAAATAAATGTTATTATTATTATTATTATTAATAATAAGGACAAACAGTCATTGTAAAATCACCGGTATTTCGAAAAATTGCATAAAGAATAACAATTTTATAGATTTAGCTAATCCAGAGATACTGCGTTAATTCAACAAAGAAAAGAGGACGGACCTTTTAAAAGCTTTAGGGATTACGTCGGCCAGCTCCTGGAACTACCCCATCATTAACGACCAAAGAAATACTCATTAAAGCAGTTATATAAATAGATAGATTGTTGAATTTTCGAATCAGTTAGAAATTTCTTGCTAATGGATTAATACCCCGATATATATATATATATATATATATATATATATATATATATATATATATATATATATATATATATATATATATATGTCGAGTGAATACACCAATTTTAGTCGAATCAAGTAAAGTGTTTTACTCTAGGTGATTTATAATTTTTGATTCGATTTTATTGCTGCTTAACACGGAAGACGATAATTGAACCGGAAAAATCAAGCGTACGCTATGGTTAAGTCGCCCATGTGAAACAGTATACGTAGGTCTTACAGGTGTACCATTGGAAATTCAACTCGAAGACATTGATCTTCGTATAACAAAAATGAATATGACATAAGTTTAAAAAATCGTACTCCCGAGTAGCAGATATCCGTTACTTATGTCGTATTTTCTCCTCATTTCAGTTCGTTTCCATAAACAAATTATCAACAGCCTCATTTGATTTGAAGATACTGTAGAGGTGATCAAAACCTGCACAAAATAATATGAAATCTCTACATTCAAATGGCAGCGGTTCAAAAAATAAATGAAACCATCGAAAAGCACTTCCTTCAATCCTCATACGAAATTTCAACATTTTAACTCAATGGGAAGGAGCAAAATCTCAAAAATTACTAACAAATTATGAAATCCCCACGTTAAAGTGGCATCGACTGAACAAAGAAGTTGATACAGCAAAAATAACTTACTGGCATCACCTTAATCCAAGTACAATTTTGCAACCTTCTAACCCATCTTGGAGTAGTTTGTAGGTGCAAGAATTCTTTGAAAAACACGTGCTCTTCAAAGGGCCAAAGGGGACTGATTTTCGGATATTTCATTCATAATTAATTTTCGCATCTGTTGCTACTGGTTTAGGAAATTTTCAATCGTGGACTCACCCGCTAAAGTTTGAAGATGAAAAATTTAACCAAGGAGTCTATAGATGCCAATATGTACTGGGAAAAAAAAAAAATATATATATATATATAGACATCTACAATTTTGAAATACCAAACGAATACAATGAGGTGAGACTTCTCTGTGGGAACAATCTCTTATATACAGAAAATTTTCTTACTGTTTTACTTTTACGGAATCAATTCAGAAACAGTAGAATGAAAAAACTTAGCAAGCGAAAAATTGTTGTCTCCTACAGGCATACCTTCATGTAAATCAAACATTTTCCCGCATATATTACATGCTTCTTTGTATATATTCAAATTCTACACTACACAGAAAGCTTTTGTATATATTAGAAATATATATATATATATATATATATATATATATATATATATATATATATATATGTATATATTCATTCGAATTTATTTATATGTATATATATATATATATATATATATATATATATATCTATGTATAAAACATTCTGGAAATTGACAATCATAAAAAACTGAAGATTTTCAAATAGAAACCCTCAATTTTTTTGCATTGCATACAACTACAAATATAACCGCAACTTAGTGCTAATTTGTTCACATGTCAATGGAAATGTTTCTATTTCATTTTAAAAAACCGTTCTGATTCATTCAAAAAATTCTTAGCCTAGGAAACAAATAAAAATCGCATCCATTTGGAAAGAACTCTAGAAATCCCAAGCGCTGCTCATTCATTACTAGTAATGTGAATGAATAATTAATCAATAATGCCGAGAAGGTTAGATTATACCTATTAACAACCTTTAGTTCAATTTTCAATTTCCCGGCATTACTAATTATTCATTCCCCTAAGTGTCGTAGAATAAGCACGACACAGTTTCCTCACATTTCTTCACAAACGTATACAACTTCAAGTAGTTTTCAATAACGATCACAAATTTTTGGACGTAATTTGTTGAATAACAAAACGCTTTTTTTTAATGAAATAGGAATACATAATTCGATTCATATTATTACAGAAAAATAACCATAAAGTTCATTCCAAAGTAAACCACCATGATCAAATCATGAAAAACATACTAGTCGACCATGGTCAATTTCATACATTACATAACGTGAACAAGGAAAATTCTTTAATAATTTAAAAAATTATCAAACAACTTTCCAAGGAAGCTGGTTATACGTATTCAGCAACGCAATCAACGATTGTGAATGCAGATTTTGCGTTACTGAATACGTATAACCAGCTTCCTTGGAAAGTTGTTTGATAATTTTTTAAATTATTAAAGAGTTTTCCTTGTTCACTTTATGTAATGTAAACCACCATGATGTTGAAAAAATATGGATTCCCATACAAGTGTATATTTTATATACCTATATATATATATATATATATATATATATATATATATATATATATATATATATATATATATATATATATATATATATATATATATATATATATATATATATATATATAAATATATATACATATATATATATATATATATATATATATATATATACATATATACATATATATATATATATATATATATATATATATATATATATATATATATATATATATATATATATATATATATATATATATATATATATATATATATATATATATATATATATATATATATATATATATATATATATATATATATTTATATATATATATATATATATATATATATATATATATTATATACTAACAGTTTTCAGATTTTAAATCACAGCCACCTACGCTACAACACACAAAAATCCATATATTTAAGAAAATGTCATTAAAGAATTTTGTGCACGAACAATAATATGTTTACAATGTGAAAAATTGAGGATTTAGTGATTTATAATTCAAGTTTCTGAATGTTTTTGTAATTTGGTTTTTATATATGTTCAATAAATATGTAAATTAGGAATACTCTTCAAGATAACACTATGATTGAAGTGATCGTGAACTTACAGATGTTTATTACTTAATTGTTTAGCATTCATTAATTAAATAAATTATTCATTGTCATTAAATCATACTGATAGTTATTATGAACATACGTGCAGAATGAAATATCAATTTTGCACCAAAAAACTAGTCAAACCATTTTCAAAAATCGACATACTAAATCGAATAATAAATTGAACTAAATTTCACATTGAAATATAACTATAGTAATATGAGGAAGTCGCCTAAGGTATATTTGAGATACCAGTACTCTTGATGAATTTAGAACTCGGAATAGAACCATACAAAAAATTACTTTTTTGTTTTGTTATGTAGGTGACTGTGATTTCAATTCTGAATTTAGTGTTCTTATTTGAACACCTTTTCTGAATGAACTATATATAACATTTCATCATTATATATATATATATATATATATATATATATATATATATATATATATTTATATATATATATATATATATATATATATATATATATATATATATATATATATATAATAACATACAGTAGTACAAGAAAATTATAAATTTTCGAGTTTCGAAGTCACACTTGATAGTTAATACATATTGAAAGAAAACATGGGGATCAGTAATATACCTACATACATAATATTTATAACAAACATTCAATCGAGTAGACCATGAAAGGACAGGTCTTTGTATGTGGTTTGATAAAACACAATTTTCTTCGAACCGGTGAACAAAATGCCAGACTGCTTTCCGATAATTATCATCATCATAAGTATTATTACTTCTCTAGAACGATTTAAGTTCTTCCTTGTGAAAGTGATAGTGATAGTGATAGTGACTGTGAGTTAATCCAACGAATCTACGAATCTGTTTATACAAAAGACTTCTGAACGACATTCTTGTGTGCAGCAGGCAGCCTATAGTGAACATCAGCCCTTCTGGTGTCATATTCATGTGATTTGAGTTCAGATTTAGAAACTGTGATAAAAGAAGCTCAGCACAATTTGTCTGTCTAGGATCCATTATCCCCGCTTCCAGGAACAGTGCATCAGATGAATACATAAGTAGTTTATTAAATATGATTTTTTTAAATCTCTTCTGAACAATTTTATCTGGTGAACACCGTCCACACCACCCCACAGTAGAATAGCATACTCGATCACTGATCCAACGAGTGCGTGATATATAATCTTCAGGAGATCCATACTACAGAATCCCTTACAAATTCTGAAGAGAGGTACAAGCGATCTAAGTTTACCGCGCAAACTCTGAGCATGACATTACCATCTCAAATGTGGATCACGCTTAATATCAATATATTTAACTGTTGAATTCTGCTTAACATCTACAACCTTCTGTTGATACTGAACATGAAGTGTGCCAAACTGTGGCAAACCTGACGCATACGATGTGTACGGCATACACATAGTCTTTTCACTATTGAAGGTGAGTAACTTTCAATCGAAGTAATCCAAAAACTGTTTGAAGCCTTTTTCTCGTTTTTTCTTAAATGCACACTATGACTTATCGGTGTAGAAAATGGCAATATCATCGGCATACGAAATCACTTCACCACAAGTATGCAAACGAAACATATAATTTAAATAAATACAAAAAAGTATTGGACCCCAGGAAGGTACCTTGTGGGACACCATAGTTCAATACTCTAGTAGTACTCTTGACCCCATTCACCGGGGGTCTTTTATATATATATATATATATATATATATATATATATTTATATATAAATATATAATGATTTATATATATATATATATATATATATATATATATATATATATATATATATATATATATATATATATATATATATATATATATATATACGTATATAATACATATATGGGGATTAGCTATTTATTGATTGTAACATTTATACTACTCGAGCTTTTGCCTCATGTATTGGCTTTTTTATGAATAGTATTTTGAGGTTATTCTCTCAAAAACTGACAAAAAATATGTTTTTGATTCATGAAGTGTATGAATATATTTCTAACTCAGAAAATCTCCATATTTCATGAATTCCTTTCTTCGAGAAATCAGAAGTGAGAGATATATTTGAATTTCAGCTTGGACAAGTGTTTGGTTTGTTTCTCACGGCATCCTTCATATTATTTTCGTTCTAAACCACAAATACTTATTCGGTGCACGTCCGTGACTACTGTACACCCGCAGTCTATGATTTCGGGTGTGAACAATATAAAAAGTAAATGATATGTATATAATTCGAAGTTGCTGCAGGATATTTGTTCACATTATATTTCGTTTCACGGAATCTTGCCGAGGAAATGTTTGCAGATAAGTGAGCTAACTGCACATTACCTTCTCGTGATAATATTTAGAAATGGATCAACTTTGAACTACACATTGACTAAGTTCGAGCTTTTCATGTGCTCCTTGAAAATTTAAATTAATTTCCCATTGTTACTGTTTTAAATCAGTTTTCAATACTGAAGATTTCAAAATCGATTTTTCAATTTCAATGCGATGAGCATTCTAATACTAAGTATGTTATTATTACAGGGATGTTTTCATTATAAACGTGTAGTATTATCTGATGTTTAAACTATCAAATATGCTTCTTACGAAGAAATATCCTTCTTTGTGTTCAATTTTTTCCTTATACATAAAAACTGTACAGCGTACATTCAGAGATAATTTCAACTTTTAATATTGGATTATTATTAATAATTATAATGAAACTTTCAACAATATTTTATAAAGCTTTGATCAATCCATACCTATGTTATAAGGTATATATATATATATATATATATATATATATATATATATATATATATATATATATATATATATATATATATATATATATATATATATATATATATATATATATATAATCTCTTGATAATTATTAGCAATAACAGGCTTGTTGTATCTCAAAAAACTCGATTTTATTAAAAAGTTGACGTTTCGCCATGAAATATACATATATATATATATATATATATATATATATATATATATATATATATATATATATATATATATAGGCATAGATATTTAAAGAAAAATAGGTTTAGGATTAACAATAATAAGAATTGTACATTATATGGTATTATTAGTGATAGTAAGGTTGTAAGGAGAAAGGCAGGAAATGCATTTGTAATGTTAGTAATGAGAGTAGGGTTGTTAGGGACAAAAGGGATGGTGCTGATGGTAGTGGTAGTAAGGGAATCTATGCAAACACAAATATAATGAAAATAAACAATAAAAAAAATTGTGAAAAAAAAAAGTATAATGGAAAGGATAAAGATAACAGTAGACTTAGAAAAACAAAAGGGAAAAAAAGGAATGAAATGAAAGTATGTACTTGGAACGTCAGAACCATGTTTCTGCCTGGCAATATAATGGAGATTGAGGACGAACTAAGAAAGTACAAAATAGATATAGCTGCATTGCAGGAAATAAAATGAAAATGTCAAGGGATAGTATAAAAAGATGACTTTAGTTTTTATTATTCAGGGGATAAAAATCAAGGACAATATGGGGTAGGTTTTATAATAAGGAGTAATTTACGAAATGATATATTGGAGTTCAGACCAATAAGTGAATGAGTGGCATGTCTGAGGATACAAGCAAAACCGATGAATACATCGATAATAAATGTATATGCACCAACCGAAAGTGCAGACAAGGATGAGAAGGATAATATATATGAAAAAATCGAAGAAGAAATAAAAGACTGCCGAAAGAGGAAACAATTTTGTTGATTGGCGATTTTAATGCCCAAATAGGGAAAGACGAATACTTGGAAAGAGTGACAGGAAAACACACAGTTCATGAGAAAACAAACAACAATGGGCAACTCCTATGCAATTTGGCAGAAAGGTTAGATATGATAATAAGTAGCACCAAATTCGCCCATCCAAGAAAGCACAAGATAACATAGGAATCGCCAGGTCACAGATACGGCACACAAATAGATCACGTGCTCATTAATAGAAGAAAGCAGTCGTCAGTGAAAGATGTACGAACATACAGAGGTGCAAATGCCGACTCGGATCACTACATGGTAACAGCCACAATCGAGCAAAAAATAAAAATATATATTAAATCTATAAAAACAACCCGAACAAAATGGGACATTGAAAAGCTCAAACATGAAAAAATAAGAAACGAATATGAGAAGCAAGTGGAAAAAACGTTATTGGAATGCGAAGAAACGGATAATGTTGAGTCGGAATGGTCTAACATTATAAAATGTATACTGAGCTCAGCTACAAGTCAGTTACGGAAAGAAAATAACGGAACAAAAAAAGAATGGTATAATGAAAAATTTCGAGAAATGGTCAAAGCAAAGGGAGAGGCTAGGAGGAAATGGATCAGCACGAATATCTCAGAAGATAGAGAAAGATATGAGAAAATGAGAAAAAACTGTAACAAAGCGATAAGAAAAGCTAGAAGAGAATGGATGGACAACAAAATAAGAAACATAGATAATGAAAGAAATAGTAGAAACACACAGTTCTTCTATAAAAAAATAAATGAACAAAATAAAACATATAAAGGCAAAGTAAGAGGCATAAGAAACAAAAACGATGAAGTGATACAAGAAGAAACGCAATATAAAATTATCTGGAAAGAATAGTCCGAAGAAATATTAACAGAGGCAGCTACAGATAAAGCAATAGAGGAAGAAAAGGAAGAAGAAATGGAGGAGAACGCAACAGAAGAAAAAAACAAAAAGTGAAGTAATAGGAATCATTAAAAAAGGTAAGAACGGGAAAGCACCAGGAAAATACAAGATAAATATTGAATTCATAAAGTACGGTGGAGAAGAGCTTCACAAAAGACTTCACCAGTTAATAGGGAAAAAATGGAGAGAAGAGAAAATGGTTGAGGAATGGGAAGTTGGACAAATTGTAACAATTCATAAAAAAGGGGACCAACAGTTCAAATATCTGGGGTTTACGATCAGCAGTAACGGAGAACGAAGATCAGAAATAGAAGAAAAAATAATGGCAGTTAATAGGGCGTTCCATGCCAATAAGAAACTATTAAAGAGTAAATTATTAACAAGGGCCACTAAACTCAAAATTTATAACGCAATGATAATACCGGTTATGATGTATGGAGCAGAAACGACAATGACAAAAAGAGAAGAGGAGGAATAGAGAATAGTGGAACGAAGAATAATGAGAACAATTCTAGGAGTAATAAAAGTTGATGACAATGAATACAGGCAATGGATGAACTATGAAATACTGAAGGAAATGAATGGCGAAGATATAGTGAAACGAATAGAGAAGCGAAGGATAGAATGGCTCGGCCATGTATGGAGAAGAGGAGAAGATGCAATGGTCTGCTCAGTGCTGCAGTGGGAACCAGGAGGTAGGAGAAGGCGAGGAAGACGCAGATCTAAGTGGCTGAAGGAAGTGGAGGAGGATTTAAGAACGACAGGTGTCGCTGGATGGAAGGAAAAAGCTAAGGACAGGGCTCTATGGAGGAAAATAAGTGAGAAAGTATAGGAATGATGGGGATTGATCCACCCCAGAAAGCGGATCTAGAAAGCACTTATGCGGCGCAACCCCACATGGGGTGTTTAGCCATCGTTTATTATTATTATAGCTAAATTTCAATCAGTTTCAGAAAGAAAACTTCCATTCTCGATATTTTAAGTGAGTAAATATTTGGCAATGGGATATCTGGGTGTCTTATAGATGATTTTTGATTTGAAACTTATGATGTTGTACTGACCAGTATTAGATATTATTATTAAATTCATATATTTTATGACCTGTAGTTGATATCTTTTCTCTAGGGTAGAATGAAAATTATTTCGTGAGGCTCAAAGGCATCTCGTGTCAGGTAATTGAAATAATGATCAATGAAAAGAATGAAATGATAATATTTGCAAGTTTCCCAGAGAAGCTGAAAATTATAGCCAAGAAAATGTTATCGAAAGATATATTTTGTGAAGCGGTTAGTTGTCAAATTAGTATTACCTATAGGAATTCCTTGAAAATATTTCATGAATTCACAACAAATATGAAATTCATCCGTCACTGAAAAACACATCTATCATTCTCTCAGTATAATAGAGTTAAATTAAGGATACAGTTTTCATCTGTTACTGACAGTAAAGCGCAAATTGCTTTGATTTCATTTTGTTTTAGGAGGCGAAACGCATTTCATATTCTTGAATGCCAACGTGTAACCAAGAAGTGATGAACTACCTGAAAAATGTGAAAAGACTGAATAGAAACCCGAAAAGAACAATTTGCCTCAAGCAGGAAAAAATCATTTAATTTCATCCGCAATGAAAAGCGGATTCTCCGCAACTCGATTCTAATGAAATTACCTCTGAAAAGCGGGAATTATTTCGTTAAGGGCGAACTCAAGATTTCGTTTTTTTATGGTCGAAGTATACAATTTTAGTCTACTTTGACAGATAAATAACACTGGTTTCACTATGAATATTCAATTTTTTACATCGAATTTCGTATTCGTTTGTTAGTTGTTGAGTTAATACATCAAATTCTAGTAACATAAATTTTTTGTTTGCCTCGTTTTTGTTTCTGTGAAGCTTGAACATGGGTAAAATAATAGTCTACTGAAAATGTTCACAGAGAATTGAAAATATAATTTATTTGGCAATAACAGAAGCTGTAATGAACAAAATAATTTTATCGTGAAATTCTTGAGATAGTACCTTCTTCTAATATATATATATATATATATATATATATATATATATATATATATATATATATATATATAACCTCTTGAAAATTATTAGCAATAACAGGCTTGTTGAATCTTATAAAACTCGATTTTATTAAAAAGTTGACGTTTCGTCACGACATTTATCAAAACTTTTGAAAAAATTGAAATTTCTTTGACATTTATTGATTTGAAAAAATTTGAATATTATTATATTAATAAAATCGAGTTTTTTAAGATTCAACAAGCCTGTTATTGCTAATAATTTTCAAGAGATTAGAAATAGTTCACAGGCAACAACAATTCGAATAAATAATTATATATATATATATATATATATATATATATATATATATATATATATATATTAATATATATATATATATATATATATATATATATATATATATATATAAACATATATATATATATATATATATATATATATATATATATATATATGTATATATATATATTATTTATTATGACAAATTGTTTAGTAGAAAACTCAAAGAATGGTCTGCACAAAAAAAATATAATTCATATACAAAATAGTGTTTAAAAAACAAGGATTACGTTTGTATAAAATAAAATATTTAAGATTTACTTTTTTGTATGTTCTAAATTTCGTACATATTGCGTATCGTACGTAATACTTATCATTATTTTTATACTTCAAAAATTCTATAGATACACTTTATAGCCAATATACCAAAAATTTATTCCACCCTCGTTCAACCCCTGAATGATCGAATTTTAAATAATGGAGAAAGTGGTTTTTCAAGACAATTATAAGGAACATTTTAGTGGCCGAATGAAATCGCTAAGTCGATTATTTTGCCAGAAATAGCCAATAAAAAAAACAGACTCACTCCTTTTTCACCCCTAAATGATGGGAATCAAAAAACTGAGAAATTACTTTCTAGAGTTAATTTTACTTAACATTTTCGTGAAAGAGCGGGATCGCTAAGTCCATTATTTTGCGAGAATCAGCCAAAAATAGCCAATATACGAAAAACACATTTCACCCTCTTTCAACCCCTAAATGATACAACATCAAAAAATGCAGAAAATGGTTTTTTAATAAAATTATAAGGAACATTGTAGTGGAAGAACGGAATCGCTAAGTCGATTATTTTGCCGGAAATAGCCAATATAAAAAAAACAGACTTACCCCTTTTGCACCCCTAAATGATGGAATTTCAAAAAACTGAAAAAACACTTTCTAGAGTTCATTTTACTTAACATTTTAGTGGAAGAACGGGATCGCTAAGTCCATTATCTTGCGAGAAACATCAAAAAACACGTTTTACCCTTTTTCAACCCCTTAACGGCGGAATTTTGAAACACCCTGTCTTAGTGGGAATCTACATAATCAGACTTGACTTCCCACCAAATTTCAGAAATTTAAAAAATATAGTTTTTGCTGTAGAGTGGATTCAATTTTTCGGCTTGTATTATATATATATATATATATATATATATACAGAAGATATACTACAAAGAAGAAATTTATCGCGGGAAAATAGTGAATAAAACAAGCAAAATTATCGGTCTAGCCCGCATATGTCGGAGCATCCGTTGACTCACGTTTCGGACTCTTTAGTCCTTATCAGAAAGGCGAAGCTAAGTATTGGATGGAATAAGATAGACCGATAATTTTTCTTGTTTTATTTACTATTTCTCAGCGATAGATTTTTTCTTTGTAGTTCATTTCCACGGTCTGGGATCTCGCGGATGGAATTAATCGCCTCAGTGAAAAAGTGTGACCAACTCTCCCAAATCGGAGAGTTCGAACAATAAGCCACAATGTGACTGTCTTCCGAAGCAAAAGATTCTGCTTGTTGTTGCTGTTTTCATTTCCAAGTTTTCCATCCCATACTTGGCTACGCCGTTATGATGGGCCAAAGAATCCAAAACACGTGTCAACGGCTACTTCGACATATGCGGGCTAGACTGATAATTTTGCTTCTTTTATATATATTTATTATCAATCAGAAAAATTAGGTTTGAGGGTTTGATTGTTAATTTTAGTAAGAAATATTTGATTTTCATATATTATTGTTAGAAAAGATGTCGTAAGAATATGTCAACTGCTTTTTTATAAGCACATTATATCCATTAAATTCCAGCAGCGTTACCAGTAAATGGTTCGACAAACATGAGATTCATTACGATGTGTCAGTGAAGGTTCATCACCGTGGGTTACTCAGTTGCAAATTTGCATAGTGGCCCTTTACACTCACTTTGCAAACATCCATTGTCCTTTCAAGAGGTAACGAATTCGTCTTAATCGATATTCCACAAATAAACGAACCCCATCTTAGATTTCAATGTATGTACTATGCATTGTAGGTAATATTATTGCTATTTTAGCCGCCTTCAAGGCTAATTGAAGAGACTTGGCTCTGGGAATTGGGTGGAGTGAGAGAAGGTTCAAACCGAAACACCATATTAATTCTGACCTAGTTCCTTGGAAATAATCAAGGAGGATTCCATTTCAAAAAAGAATTTTCCCTTCTTCATCGTGTAACACAATTGATGTGAAGGAGTTCAAACATGCATTACTGCGACAGTCGTAAATGTCACAGAAATTCGACAGTTTTGAGAGTCACGAAAGGTATAGATAAAGCACACATAAAAACAATTCAGAGTTATATGTATATATATATATATATATATATATATATATATATATATATATATATATATATATATATATATATATATATGTAGTAAAAAACGAAAGTTTTCGACATTTGGATTTTCTGTTTTCACCTAGAGTGGGATACCTCTTGGTTTCTGATAGAGGGCGCTAAGATTTATTCGCATGTCATTAGTGTTCTTCTTAGAAACTATTATGTGTTTATGTGAATTCGAGTTGGTTGCTAGGTTCCCTCATGAAGTAAATCAAGCCACTGCTCGCAAACTTACAAGGCGAATGCTGGACCAGTGTTTATCCTCTTAACATTGCCCACACCCCACACTTCTTCTCTTCCGTACATATTCTGTCTCACCTATCCTTACTGCACTTGTACATACAAGTGAAACCTCTGAAATCTGGCTGAATGAGCACAAAACTCAAAACCTGCTTCCCTCACATTCTTGAGGGTGAAATGAAATATGTGCAATTTTCCATTTGAGGTTGTTGCCGCTAGGTCAATAGACGGGACTGATGATCTCGTGGAAGAGCGTAGCACTATACTACGGCTAGATGCTGCGAAATTTTTGTGTTCCACCAAATATAAATGAAATTATCAAGAAACAACAAACTGAAATTTCTCATTATAAGTGTTCTTATTATTATTCAAAATTATGATCATAAATTAAGTAAGTAATCAACTTTCAAACTCATCTTTTTCTTCGTGTGCTGCCAAATTTTTAAATCGTCAAAAGTGTGCCTAGACAAAAAAAGGTTGTGAATCACTGGTTTAGTGTTACCATCGTATGTGGTGCTGGCGTTCGAATGTCCTAACATTCACCTTTGATTGATGAATAGGAATTCCATGTCGTCAAATCTCATTAAACTAGCTCCGTTGGAGGGTTATCATCAATTTTTCAACTTATCTCCGTACGAGGTTGATTTGATTAGTCATCACTTTTTCAAATAAGTATCGCAATGGAAAAGTAACTCAGGTATCAGTTGATATACTCACCTACTCAAACATTATTTCCAGACACACTTGATGATATTATTTTAATGTTGCTACACTTTATTTCACGGAATTATTCATGTGGCTATCAGAATAGTTTCTCCAATTCATCAAGGACCATAAATACATTTTCCCCAAACAGAATGGCAGCAGATCTGAGTGAATGCAATGCTTTTTCCAACTTCACTCGCAAATCTTAATTTATATTTCAAACAGGATCCTCGAAATGTGTTGAGGTTCTTGATGGAAACGAGAGAAAACAATGAAATGCAAATAGGAGCAGCATGATATTACATTGGACAAAAGAACGTTAAATCTACGGTAGTGGAAGCAGTATTTTATCTGGAGAGATCTATGTAAACACTCGTAACTAACAAAACACTGGCGGTGATGTGAGGAAATAAATACCTTCATAAAAACTATGGAGGAAATTATACATATCATTCACGAAATACAATGAAAATAAATGTGGCAATCATAGCAAAGCGATAAATTATTATACTAGCCAATTTTATGTATGCTCAACCTCGGATGCAGGTTACCTTTCAACCTATCGGCAAGGTGCAAACGGTTTCTTGTATAACTTTTTGTATAGAATACAGTGGCTCACTCATTTTGTTTCCAACAACGTTCATTTTCAGAAAATTAGGAATTTTTTTTCTTTAAATGGAACACCCTGTATATTTTACTTTATATTGATTGATATTTCCATAAGCTCACCAAACATTTGAAAAATTGCATTCATTTTCATTTTCAATGCTATATTATTTTTTCTTCTGCTGTGCTGCAAGAAGGCTGTGGTAGATCAATAGCAAACAAAGTGGTTGACAGTTGACAAAAACGGTTTTCAAGGTGTGATACTACAGATACTGTATTTTCAAGTTTTACACTTGAATAATATATATTTTCAAGAGGACGGAGCGCCAGCCCAAATAATACGTCCATTTTTAGAAACTGATTTTCCACAAAGATGAAATGCCACTCATAGACCTATAAGATGGCCTCCACGATCACCAGATTTGTCGTTTTTAGATTTCTTTTTATGGGGGTTCTTGAAGGATATAAGTTAAAAGACTCAACATCATTATATATATATATATATATATATATATATATATATATATATATATATATATATATATCAGGGGCGGCTAGTCAAAGGAGGCTAAGGAGGCTAAGCCTCCTCAATAACATTCCATGTATCACTAATATATTATATTGAATAGTCAGCATTCAGCATATTCATATTAATCAAAATCATATTATTTTATGCACGTACCTTCCTTTCAACCTTCATTATATAATATAATTTATTAATTACGATAGAAGGTATTTACATTTACTGCCGCAAAGGATTTGAGGATTTAATTCTATACCTAGTTGAAAGTGAGGAATTTTTCACCGATAAAGTAACTTTAAATACAGTACGCGGATTAATATCTTACTTACAAGATAATGAATTTATATATATTTTAAACATCTCTAAATTAATTTTTGAACAAACAAATAGTTTTTCAAATCTTACAGCACAAGTTTTCAGATGTAATTTACTCACGAAATTGGCTCAAGTTTCTTTTGGAAAAAATTTCAGAATTTCGTGCAGAAGTTTATTTAAAAAAACTATTTTCTGTATTTCAAACTACTGATGATACGACTCAATTTAGCCCAAAACGAAAGAAATTCAGTTACGCAGATATGGAGTTTCACTATAAGCAAATATTTTATGAAATTTTGGATACTATTAGGGGTCAAATAGAAATAAGGTTCTCTGATTTGAAAGAACTGCATTTCTTCGACTTACTCAATAAAAATTTGTTTACCGGCTTTTCGGCTAATTTTCCAGATAACTTTTTGGAAAATTTATGTCAAAAATACACTTTTTTTGATAAGGTGGCCATAAAAAGTGAACTGTGTGTTGTTTATAATGACAATGAAATTTTGGAGCAAAATGAAAATCATGTGAGGACTATTAAATACCTTTTTGATAATGATTTGAATCAAGATTTACCCCAAGTTTATAAACTCTTATGTCTAATTGTTTCTATCCCGGTGACATCGGCTTCCGTAGAGCGCTCGTTTTCCACTCTTAAGAGAATTAAAACTTATTTACGAAATTCAATGAGCCAGGATCGTTTGAAAAATATTAGTTTGTTGTCTATTGAAAAGGAAAAACTTTTGGCGAAAGACAAAAAATTTTATGAGGATATTATAGATCATATTGCTAACCTTAAAGATCGCAGAATCCCGCTAATCTTCAAAAATATATAATAACTTTTTATTTGCTCTCACCAGCTGTTGACAAATTCGTGAAGTAGATAGGTAGGTACCTATTTTATGAAAAAAAAAATTTGATGAATAGATGAATTGATTAATTGGCTGAGAAGAGTTTTTGTGAATATTGTAAATATGAGTTGTAGGTCTCAAGGTAGACACTCTAAAGTGAAAATAAATTAATAGCTTAGGGGTTTACTTTGATTTTCTTTAAATTATAAGGCGGTTGACCTTGAAATCCTAAAAACTTTCGCCTATGGTGTATTTTTTAACACCTCTTGTAGCCTCCTCAAACCAAAACCTCACGAGCCGCCACTGATATATATATATATATATATATATATATATATATATATATATATATATATATATATATATATACCTATATATATATATATATATATATATATACTATATATAGATATATATATATATATATATATATATATACATATATATATATACCTATATATAGATATATATATAAATATATATATATATATATATATACAGTGTGGAAAAAAAGTATGGACTTACCCTAATAATTTGGTAGCCTCCAAAAACGCTAGAACAGGTCGATTTAGTTTTTCCGTTTCCTACATTCTGACCAAATTATTTTGTTCTTTTAATGACATCTGTCAAAAATATGACGTCATCGACATTTTTCTTAAATGGCAGTATATAGCATGCGATACATCATTTGAAAGCTCTTGCTTGATCAAAATGAACAGAATCACCGATTATTCTAGTCTAGATTCTCTACATCATTAACGAATATCAGAGTGGTTTAGCAAATGGCCAAATGTCTTTCCAAAGACAAAATACATCTTAGCTTCAATATTACAGAACTCAATACTCATAAAAATTATTGTGAATTTGTTAATGATTAAATAAGTAAACTCGATACGAATTTGGATGAATACAACTTATTGATGTATTCTAAACAATTAAAATGTTATCAACACTTGTATTTAGATAAACAAATTTAGATTAAAACGAAAGTAGGGAACTTAAAGATTTTATTCTAATCCAAAAAGTGTTTGTGGATAGTTATCAAGGATTAAAGCAAGCAAAACTGCGTGAAAAATAAGTGATCTGTATAATTTTCACGTAGTTTCATAATCTATCCAAATTGGTGCCTGAAAACACATCAGAATTTGCCAACCTATAAAATGTTTTCCTAGTGTATTTATCATATTATCTTATGATCTTGAATATGCGAAGCAAGCTTTTGTGTAGATTATAATAGACTATTTGATTAATTCGATAATACATAGGTACACATGCACATCTCTAGCATTTTAACGATTTAATTTGCACGCACCATTTAAGGGGCATCTATCATCAATAACTACCAATAATCAAAATATATTAAGTAAAGTGCATTACAGCGTTACATGATTTTCGAAAGAAAAATCGATCGGAGTGAAGATTATTTTCTTATAATATAAGTTGGAATAGTGAAAAAACATCTTTTCCTGAGAAGTTGGAGAAAATCCAGCATTAAATTCATTTACTTGCATCGTTGGGACATGTACGGTACCTACGGAGGGGAGCTAACTTCGCCGTAGTCAAAAACAACCGTAAAAGGGCACAATGAAGGCTGCGGAAGCTGCGATTAGGACGCGGCAATTGACTCAACTTTCTAATTGCACCCAAGTTGCAAAAGTTAACAGAAAGGTGGAAAGCAATAAAGTAACTTCCTTCGACGATTTCAAAGTAGATTACATCTCAACTGAAACCAACATAACCATGTGCTGTTTAAACCAGAACTTTCAAGGATGAATTGAAACGATATCACGGGTGTTTATATTTCCACGCACCATTGAACCTACAAATATTGTAGCTATATCGTTCAATTACCCCATTCTAATTAATTGTTTACAGGGTAACATCAAAGAAACCATTCCTTTACCTTGACTTATGATAGTGACGATGTAGATGATAACCACAGCAACGTATCTGCTATCCGCTTTTCGTCTCATAACTCAGCATAAAGTCAACAACTTCCGAGAGATAGTCAATGATAACCGCGATTGAAGGAGCGCGTCAAAAAAACCACGAGAGTCGGTCTGAAATACGTAGCATAATGAATGGAATCGCACGTTTCCCTGACTCGACGACGCGGAGTGACGCAGCACAAGCCGCGAGAGACGGGGTTAAACTGCAACTGTACGCAAACATGAAACTGGAAACTGGCAAAACCGAGAGACGTTTTCCAGAGCTCCAGACTGCGCTTGCCGCGTGTGCCTGATACCACATGCTTCTTCAGCTACGGCCTCCGACCGCTAAGTTTGAGCGTCAATCATTGATCTCGCACTATTTGTAAATGACAGTCGGTGACTTTCTGATATATGGAATAACATTATCGCAACAAGTTTAAACTTCAAAAATTTGGTCACACGGAGGTTTTTATTTTTCTGCCGCTCAGCACCTGACTCTTCAATCTATTCTACTTTTCGGATTATCGATTCTGTTTGGACGATTATACCTTCCGATTCTAGTTTCACAAGTATTTCAATTATTCACAAATTGAACTCCATTCGATATAATTATATTAGTTTACTGAATATTTCGAACCCTTATACTCTTGAATAGCTATTGAACTAACATAATTGCCAGGGGTTTTCTTGTAGTTGGAGCTCAGAGAACCTTTTTTTTATCAATATAAAATAATTTCGAAAATGGGGCTAATTGGAGCTGAACTTTCTTTCAAAATTATTTTCAACTTACTTTCCACATACTTTCTCATTTTAAGTGACAACGCCCATTTTTTGTTTCTTATTTGGTTTATTATTTTTTATTTTAAAATTTTGGGCAAGGGAGTGACGGGGAGATGCAAGAGTGGAGCTTTTTTTTATATTTCATGGCAAAACAGGTTTTAATCATCTATAAACAACATATTCGAAATTCAACTGTTTAGGCAACTAATAAACAAGTTTTTATAACGATTTTTGCACCTCAAACCTAGTCCTAGTTGGGTTAGAGGGTTGAAAATTACTACTAAAAGTTGAATGCAAGAAAAGTGCCCTGTGGTGTGAATTTTTCTAACGAACATGAATCAATACTCAGTATTTCTCCTAGCAAACACAAACAACCCTTGAGGCCTCGGTAGACCAGCGGTAAGGTGAACCGCCTTATACCGCTTGTAAATCGAGGATTGTGGGTTCGAGTCCCACCTCGCTTTTGGGTGTTGTATATGTCCGGAATTTAGTGGTTATTTATGATTAAAAATTGTTGGGTAATGTACATAGTTTACAAGCCCATTGGCCGTTCGGAACCGGCGTTAAAATGTAGGTCCCTCGAGTTAAAAAAAAAACAACCCAACATGTTTTATTGAAGATTTTACTTCTACTCAGATAACCACCGAAAATAATAATCGAAAAACACGTTCTACAACTGAACTATTCAATAGAAAACAATATTTTGTTCATTACTTATTGAGACTTTGGGAAAAGTATATACAAAATAAAGTATTCCAAGCGACAAATTCAATAACAGAAATTGAATACCCTCCAATAAAGTCATTTTTCACCTGTCAGTTGTACTTTATGGCTAAAAAGCAAAAAATAAGTGAAATAAAGTCTCAACTCAAACCCGTTTGACAGATCCTAGCCAAATTTGGCATATTTAAGTAGGATTATTATGAAAATCAGTTGTTTAGTTATATATATATATATATATATATATATATATATATATATATATATATATATATATATATATATATATATATATATATATATATATATATATATATATATATATATATATATATAGATTTATATATAATATATATATATATATATGTCTATATGTATATATATATATATATATATATATATATATATATATATATATGTATATATATATTTATATAATAAATATATATATATATAAATATATATATATATATATATATATATATATATATATATATATATATATATATATATATATATATATATATATATATATATATATATATATTTCTTTTATGAATGACGACAAAATTATATAAATGAAGAGAAATGAAATTCATTTCTCAGGAAGTAAGGCTTGAATAACTTTTGCTATAACAACAGTTTATTCGACAAAAAAAAATGCAGACCTAATTCTTGTTGGTTCGTGCTATGTAAATTTTTAGCTTTATTTGGAGTTTATTATTATATCCATGGTGTATTAGTTGTACTTATAGGAAAAAAGAATGAGATGAAAATTTCAGATATTTCAGACATTTTTCTAGTTACAATTGTGAAAATGAGATATGTTCAAACTACTCAAGTTCAAGGCTTTTTACACGATGTTTCGTCTCAATTTCAGTCGAACTGTCAGTGTATCCTGCGCAAAGCATAGACTGATAGTAAAACTGAAACGGAAAGAAAGAACTGACGGGATGGCTAGAACTATTTGTTTCATTTCCGTTCTCGTTTTAGTTGGCTTAAATCACGTTGACGTTCATTTGAGGTGACAATTATATCAAATTATAATAAAATATTGCTTCATTCTGAATGAACATTTTCCCGAAGTATCGTTCTTACCAATTAATAATATCAAATTAATTCGAAATGGACTATAACTAGCAACTGAATGGATCGCGTAAAAAAAATTAACGGAAACAAATTAACTGATACTTTTGGATAATTCATAAAGTAATCAGTTAGGTCAATATGTCACTACTGTCGTTTATCATTATAAATTACAATCCAAAGATTCATGAAGTTATAAGTAGATACTGCAATTTTGAGAAAAAAAATTTTAAATAGATATAACTTATCTGGATTTCAAATATAAAAAAATAAGTTGGGGTTGCTATTTGAAATTTCAGGAGTAGATGCCCTGAGGGTGAAGAGGTTGAATATAGTATAACAACAAATACCTCAAAGTTGTCCCCCTTGATATGTAAATTGACGTATTTCGCCATATGTTCATAGCGTCATCAGTTAGAGAAATATTGAGTGCTGCTCGTTTTCAAATTGTCACCCTGTATAACCCATACTAGAAGTGGTAGTTATCTAAAACCTAAACTGTCCTTCATGAACATTTGACGGATTTTATTTTGCATCTAGTGGCCTAGTAATGTCATTATATTGAAAATACCTGTCAATTAGTTTTGTTGGTTGCATATAACATTATTAAGAAGAGGTTAGCAGAAACAATATTTTGAAATGAATGAAAGATAATATGAAATCAATCTCTGTATCAGTGGCGTAAAAATAGGTTGCAAAAGACACGGACTTCCAGTAGGAAGGAGCCACTGCACGAAAAAGGCTACATTTATTAAAACAAAATATAGCATACACAAGTTAAACAAGAGAATGTATCAAAATTTTAATGCATTTGTTGGAAAAGATATCACTCAGTCAGTTTTAAAACGTATCTGGTAGATAATAAGATTCTCGCCACTTTTAAACGCAGCGGTGTATCTGGAAGCTGGAAGAAATTGAGAGTTTTTGGTAGTTAACATGTTCGCCGCAAGACTTCTGTTGTGGCGCGGGCTTCTGGGGAATCCCGACTATATGTTTTGACGCGGCCTCTAAAACACTTCAATCTGAAGCCGTCGATATTTCAAATGCTCCAAAGCGCTTGCAAGTCTGCCTGGAAGACCTCAAGGAGTATTGAAATTAATTGAGAGATTTAAAAACGCAATCAAATAGTACCTATAACATAAAATATCCTATAAACCCTTAATTTACCGACCCTCGCCAGGAGAAGTTGAAACGTCATTTTGATGAAATTTGCGAGGATGAAGGTCTTCAAGATCCTGAAAGATTATTTAAAGTGAATATATTTTATAGTGTATTAGACATCATCATTAACAACTGTTAATGAATGACTGAAATTGTTTCCAATTTCAGTGTCTTGCTGCCAACCACTTTACAGAATTCGAATGAAACCGACTGATTGGAAAGGGCTTTAGTTTTTGTCGATTTATATAAAAAAGACATAATATCTATCTCGTTTGCCACGGAATTCTTAGTTTTTGCTTCGATTTTAGAACACACGAAATAGAAACGTCATCTGCTATAGGAGAACTTGCTGATAGATTAATCATAAACAATCACTTTGTTTCTTCAAGCTTCCCTGAAGTGTGCACTGCTTTTCTGTTCTTTTCAACCGCTCCTGTGACAACGGTGATATCATTGACACCTTTGCAAAACAGAGAGCCGAAAAAAAGGAATTTTAGTAAATAGTTTGTACTAAAACAGCAATTGTCATTTCAGTCCAGTAAATTAAGAGTTGCTGTAAAATCAACTAACTATAATAGCACTTTATGTACATAACTCACCTAGTGATTCATTATGAAATAAAATAAAACTTCATCGGTGGTTGAGCTTCTTTATATTGGGTAGGAGAGCGCTCCATCTGATTCATTTGCCACGGGCCTCGAGCGTTGTAGTTACGCCACTGCGTATACTAACATTTATAACTACCATTAGGAAGACAAAACATGTACAGGCTGTCCCATTTTCGATGTCCTTACGGGGTAACTCGCTTATTTTTAAAGATAGAGATTTGCGGTTTTCGCGAACGTTGGCTACTTTTTTGTGAATCTCACGATACCGTAAACAAAATTTTCATAGCTTGCTTCGTTTTTGAGATACAGGGCGAAGTTGAAAATATTGCATTTTGGTCCCTCTCCTGTATCACAGCTGTCTTTTAACTTATAGAAAAAGTAAAAACTGTTTTTTATACACTTTTTTACGTAGAATCCAGTGGCGTAGTCAGATTTTTGAAATGAGCTGTCATTGTTTAGGTATAACCCAATGTTATAATTTTTTAAATGGAACACCCTGTATATTTTTCCATATTCAAAACACAAATGCTTTGCGCTTTTCAAAAATATATAATACTTATATAAAATTCTAAGTATTAGCCCTGTATTTAGATAATTTTCTTTTTTTTATGGCAAGTCAAGACAAATATCACTTTGATAGATCGTTCGGCGCAGTAAACAAAAATATCACTTCCATTTATATAGGTTAGAATGAAGAGTATTCATCAAAAAAATATTATTCAATATAAGTTACTAAACAGAGATACATTTAATAATGATTATAACAGAAATAGAAACATATGTAATACTGCTACGAAACAAAGTTCTATCATTTTTCTGTTGAAAATGTTTTGTAAATATTGTTCAAATTACTGCCCATTCTGTTGAAGACACATTTTCTGAGGATAGCGCCAATCGACCACAGTTAAAACAAAAGTCTTATACCTAAGTATTTGAAAACTTCTCTCGTGGCATTCATCAGAGCATCTCGATTTTCGTGCCGCGTGTGGTTCATTTTATTTTTTATCTAGCCCCATATGAAGAAATCTAATATAGATAAGTCAGGGGACCTTGGTTGCCAGTTAATGGGACCATTATTACCAATCCACTGGTTTTGGAATCTTTCATTAGGATAAACCTTTTCTATATTGAGCCAACGGAATTTTGTCAGGTAGTTCAGAAAGAAAATCATCCAAAATTTTCAAATATCTTTAGCGATTCAAGTTACCGTTGAAAATGCGGTAGGCGCTAATCTTCCTCCAAAAACGAAACAGGATACATCAAAGCCGAATCTGCCTTGTTTTTGATGAACCAACGTAACGTGCTCATTTTCATTTGACCAATAACGATGATTATTTCGATTAAAAATGCCAGCGCTACTTATATGGCTTTCATCGGACAATATACCACCTACAAAACTCAATACTCTTCTCAGTTTCACCTGGGTGCAGATGATGTATAGCTTGGGATATGTAGGGGGTATATATATATATATATATATATATATATATATATATATATATATATATATATATATATATATATTTTAATATCTTCGAAACCCTTGGAATGCCAACCGAATCTTCAATTTCTCTGCTAGTATTTTTGTTCTCTTCTACCTTTGCGGGGACACTAATTTCATCATTTTCGGTATTTTCTTTTCTAAACCTTTCTGGCCTAGGCTTTTCAAACGATCCGAAAAAGGAAACTTCAAATTCTTATCTTTTTATCTAACTGACACCCAGTAACTGGGTAATAGTAAATACTTTTCAAAATAGAGGTCCATCGCTTGATTTGGATTCAAACCAACTTGGTAATATATCCCAACCATATCTAATTTTTCGTAGTTTTGATATACTGGATTATCATTCGCCATAGTAGGAAAAATTTGTACACTTTGACAGGAACTATAAATATTCTGCACTTGCTTTTTTTTCATAGCCACCTACTAATTAGGTCCAGAGCGTATATAGTCGATAAATAGTGTTTCATTAGTTTAAATTTATTGTTTTGTCCAATTGTTTAATAACGTATATTAAACAATATTTTTTTAATGAAAACTTTTCGTTTTACGCTATACATCTGGAAGTGATATTTTCGTTTATTGCGCCGAACGATCTATTAAACTGATATTTGTCTTGACTTGCCATAAAAAAAAAGAAAATTATCTAAATACAGGGCTAATACTTAGAATTTTATATGAGTAGTATATATTTTTGAAAAGCGCAAAGCATTTATGTTTTGAATATGGAAAAATATACAGGGTGTTCCATTTAAAAAATTATAACATTGGGTACCTAAACAATGACAGCTCATTTCAAAAATCTGACTACGCCACTGGATTCTACGTAAAAAAGTGTATAAAAACAGTTCTTACTTTTTCTATAAGTTAAAAGACAGCTGTGATACAGGAGAGGGGCCAAAATGCAATATTTTCAACTTCGCCCTGTATCTGAAAAACGAAGCAAGCTATGAAAATTTTGTTTGCGGTATCGTGAGATTCACAAAAAAGTAGCCAACGTTCGCGAAAATCGTAAATTTCTATCTTTAAAACTAAGCGAGTTACCCCGTAAGGACATCGAAAATGGGACAGCCTGTACATTATATTTGGTTACAAAAAGGTATAATTTTTTGAAGCATAAATGAACAAGGTATATTCGAACAACTTGGGGAGCCGCCTAATAGGCGTAACAGTTCGACCACAAATAATACTATATTTTATATGAGAACTCCACAAAGCGAGACTTAATATCTACGTGAAATAATTAAACCTGAATTAATTGGGATGTTCAGAAGATTATAAGGCATAAATCTGTATATTAATACGTGAAGAGAAAATTTTGTAACCCTTTTTAAGCATATTGCGAGAACAGAGTGGTGTGAGATTTGGCATAGTTAAAGTTACTATAGAGAGAGTGCAAAAAGCTATATAAAATATGAACGACAAAATTTGTTCCGTGAAAAGACTAATCGGGCGACTTCGCCATTTTATATAACTATTCTTCACGTTCATACTGTCAATATCGAACACAAAAATTGAAACTTATAAATTTGATGGAATATTGGTCGAATATTATATACCTATACTATGTACTCTCTCTCTCTCTCTCTTTGGTTCAACAGTCCTAGAGGACCTGGGCCTTCTAGATTCATAGGCTGAATCCACGTGTGCGTTCTTCTTCTTCTTCTTCTTTGGGTGCCGTCTTCTATCGGAGGTTGGATATCATCATTGCTATTTTTAGTTTATTTGCTGCAGCTCTGGAAGGTTCTATTGAGCTACAGTTAAACCAATCCCTTAAGTTTCTCAGTCATGAAATTCTCCTTCGACCAATGCTTCTTCTTCCCTTTATCTTTCCTTGCATAATTAGTCTAAGCAACTCATATGTGTGCGTTAATGTTGATGTAAAATGTGATAAAGTGATAAATATATGTTAAAAAATAAAAAAAATTTAATCGTTAAGCCTATTAAGTGTTATAGATGTTCTAATTTGACGGATTATAAGATATCCTAATAATTCAGCGAAGAAGAAGATAACCTATTATATTTTGAGCGTTTGTTTGAATTATGAATACCAAGTGGTATATGTTCGCCTAGTCTCCTTCAGTCCCCTAGGAACCACATCTAAGTTTTGAAACAATAACGGAGTTTGAATGCATATCACATAAGGCTGGGTTCATTAAGGATTTCTTCTCTTTGCGACCCCGAGTATTAGACTCGGGGTCGCAAATCAGTAATGAGAAGAAAAAGAGGACTTGGACATGCCCTTTTCTATACCTACATTCTTCTTCTTGCCTCGCTGCCATCACCCAATTTTTAACTCCTAGCATTTCTCGTGCATCTGTCTTGATGTTGTCCCCCCATCTGCCTTGGTCTTCCTGTGGTCCGAGTTTCGGCAAATTGGGACTCACAGATAAGCTTCGGAGCTCTCTCGTCTCATATCCCCGCTACTTGCACAGCCCATTTCAGTTGAAGCTAATTTATGGAGATAATTATTTACAGACTTCTGTTTAATGCTCTCAGCTCATGGTTATATCGTATACGCCATCCGTCTTCATCCTGCCCTAGTCCAAAGATTTTTCGGAGTAACTATCTTTCAAATCCATTGAGAGTTTCCTCAGACTTCTTGATCATGTTCCAGAACACTGTCTGCCGTATGCTTCTATAGATCTAATTGTAGCTTTATATATTCGGATTTCTGTCAGCTTGGCGTTGATTCAGATGAGTTATATGGGGTACAATATGCCTTGTTCGAGAATGTAATTCGGTGCGGTATCTCTTGTCCTCCATCTGTATATAATGTCCTACCCTGATAATTCGTAGTGAGAAGTAATATTGTTTTTCCATCGTTAACGACTAGTCCCGTTTTCCTAGTTTTCGTTTCCAGGTTCTGGTAGAAGACTTTTAAATCTGCAACTATACTAATCACCTCTGTTTCATAAACCTCATCAAGTTTTGAGATTGAATAGTAATGAAAAGTTTGAGATCTTCTAATTATAAGGACAATTACAGTATATCAACTGAAATGAGAGCAAAACGTTTTCGTCAACAAAGAGCACAAATTTTACTTGATCTTATGCCTCTTTTCTAGTTCGGTTAATAAATTAACTTGCTAATCGTACCAACAGAAGCATAATTGTAGTTTGATAGAAATTCAAAGAACAATTGTTACGTCAAACGAACATATATTCATCATCCAAGGTGACCAAGCAATAATGACGACTTTTTCATACGAATATAATTACATTTCACTGACTCAAATTAAGTGCTGCAATCAAAATTTTTATTGTATCTATAGGTATAAATTAAGATATTTATGAATCAGATGGTGTTCTATATTTTTTTAAATCTTTATCAGACATTTCCATTTCGAATTTCCAGTACCTACCCGGCCAAATACGTAATTTTTATTGCACAATTGAACAAGTTCAAAATTAATTTAGTGATAGTTATTATTACTTTTTTTTATACTCTTGTGAAATAAGTGGGCTAGTTTAGAAAATATGGCCTTAATATCATTGTGCACAAGTAGATAAATACCTACTGTATGAAAATATAAAGAAATAATTTTGCGAATAGTTGGTTGTTCAAATTTCGATTTGTTTATGCCTAATAGATTCCAGAAAATCCAAAATTGTGAGGTTTAACCTAAAATTTCATACGTTAAATAGTTGACTTGTACAAAAGAGAAAATTGCATTTTGCGTCGTTTTTGTTTAAGGCCATGAAAACTAATTAGCTGTCATATTTGGTAAATAAGCATTTTGTGCGGACCGCGAGAGCACAGCAACTTGCACTACAGAGTACGTAATTTAATGAAAATGTATCATCCCCCGCATTGACGGACGCTGCGAAGACCACGTGTTGTGCGGACCGCGATGGCCATTTCATTTCTTAAAACGGACCCCGAACAAAACTAATTGGGTGACCCCTGATGATATATATATATATATATATATATATATATATATATATATATATATATATATATATATATATATATAATATATATATTATATAATATATATATATATATATATATATATATAATATATATATATATATATATATATATATATATATATATAATATATATATATATATATATATATATATATATATATATATATATATATATATATATATATATATATATAGTATATATATATATATATATATATATATATATATATATATATATATATATATATATATATATATAAATATATATATATATACCTATATATATATATATATATATATATATATATATATATATATATATATATATATATATATATATATATATATATATATATACATATATTTATTTTTCACTTGTATATTATTTGTTGATTTTACCTTGGATACGGTTGCTATAAATACACTCATTATACCCTAGGGCGTTATGAGCGGGCATTATGGATCATAACGTCCGCTCATTGTACGAGGACAACTCGAGCAACATCCATTGATTGAATCCTTCATAATCCTTGTCGTATACGACTCTGGATTTCCCCGGCAATGAATTATTCGCAGCTTTGGCTGCATTTTCTATGATATTCTCGAGAATATTCATTTCCATTTCCACTATTTCTATAAGACTACACAAAGAAATCAGCAATGACATTCATTAATAATGATGACAAAAATATTCACAAACGTCAAAATATCAACAAATGACATGCCTACTATGAGAAGGAAAATGGAAAGTACAGGAGCAATGAACAGATTTTAAAATCGATTTTTCATTATAATAAAATAATTTTTTCGTGAAAAATAAAATCTTGTATGCACCACGTGCGTTACTATCTTAATAACGCACTTGGTACATAAATAACTAATATAAATATATATATATATATATATATATATATATATATATATATATATATATATATAATATATATATATATATATATATATATATATATATATATATATATATATATATATATATATATATATATATATATATATATATATATATATATATATATATATATATATATATATATATATATATATATATATATATATTATATATATATATATATATATATATATATATATATAATATATATATATATATATATATATATATATATATATATATATATATATATAATATTATATATATATATATATATATATATATATATATATATATATATTATATATATATATATATATATATATATATATATATATATATATATATATATATATATATAATATATATATATATATATATATATATATAATATATATATATATATATATATATATATATATATATATATATATATATATATATATATATTATATATATATATATATATATATATATATATATATATATATATATATATATATATATATATATATATATATATATATATATATATATATATATATATATATTTATATATATATATATATATATATATATATATATATATATATATATATATATATATATATATATATATATATAGGGTGTTTCTGAATTGATGCGAAAGATAATGGGTGATTCTTTAACAAAAATTAAGGGGGGTCTTTCATATAACTTTTTGTTCAACACCCTTTTTCCTCCAAGTTACACCTATTTGAAATTAGGTGAAAAAATTGGCAGATAACTGATGCTAATAAAATGGCAGTTTTTGAGTTTTTTGTTACCCTGAAAAGTAATCACAAGGGGCTGAAAAAAACGTTTATGAAACTAGTTAGTTTAATATACTCAAATACTTAGTACAGAAAGAAAGAAGTAGAGGCAAAACGTCCGTCACAATCTAATGAATTTTGTGAAAAGAATTTAAAGTTCAAAGGCTTCACTTCATAATTCGCCCCCTAGTTGTAGTAGATGGATAAAAATTTTATGTTTTACAGAAAATGAAATTATTATGCAGAGTTCTATAATATGTCATACTGCAGTGTATATACGTCCTACAGCGATCCCGTTACGCAAACTGAAATTTGAAAAATTTTTCATTCTAAATTTTTGCATTTATTCTGAAACCATGTTACAACTTCGTGGTATTAGTAAACAGTGTGTGGAATAACAAAACACGTTGGATATTAATTTGATTCTATGACTAACCGTCGAGTTGTGTTGTGAACACATCCACAGAAAGTGAGGTTAGGTTACTATTGTTGACTTTTTCAGTTCTTGAAAAATTGTATATAGGTATTTTTTAAATAAAATAAGTACAGAAATTCGAGAAAATGCCTAAAAAGTTTGTAAGCGAAAATCCTAAAGCAGTCGCTGCAAGAGACCGAAAGAAAACTACAAAGGATGCAGAACTGGCCAAAAAGCAACAGGCTGCTGAAGATGCAGCTTGGAAAGATGACGACAAACAAATTGTAAAGAAACTACAAAGAAAGGTAGTATCATTCATTACGAAATTTAGTTGTTTCAGGATCAATTTGGTTGTTTTTTAATATTTTATCTGTTCCCCCTTGGAACACATGTGAATCATACCTAATCCGAATTAAGTACAACATGAACAAAGACTACCTATGATTTATTTGTAACATCCAATTTTTTTTATTCCAGGAAGAAATGGAGAAAAAAAAACAACAACAATTGGAGAAGAAAGCTGAAGCTAAAGCATTATTAGAAAAAGAAATGCAGTCTATTAAATCTGAGAAAGTAGCTGCACCAGCTCCAAAAATAACTCGTGCCCAAATTAGTCAGATAAAGTCCACTACAACAGTGAAAGAGAAAGAGACAAAATCTAAAATTGAAACGCCTCTTGATGCTCCTCTTGTTGAAAATATCAATAGATTAAAAATTGAGGGTGAAGAAGCAAGAAATGTTACAGAAGCTATAGCAATATTGAGGTAACTAGGCATTTTATAATTTTTCTGCTACTTGTTTTCATCATTTGTTTGATGATCAATAATTTTTTTATATTGAGTTATTGAAAAACACTTTCCAACGTATGTAATAATTCTTATTGAAGATAAATGAACAATAAATAAAATTGTTCAGGTAAAATTGATTATTCATTGACCATTTTAGACTAATTAAGTCATACAATATCTGCATGTATTACTTTTTTCAGTTCTACTTCTGAGGAGATTGACTTGCATCCCGAGAAACGTATGAAAGCGGCTTATACTGCATATGAGAAACGAAGATTGACTGAACTTAAAGAAGAAAATTCATCACTAAGATTATCCCAACTAAAACAGATGATATTCAAAGAATGGCAGAAATCTCCAGAAAATCCACTCAATTCAAGAGAATAAATCAATATTTTGTTAAAAATTGTTGATGTTACATAATCATGTGTTGAAAGTTCATTATAAAGTTATTTCCTAGTCATACCTTATCGTAAATCTAGTTATAAATTATTTAAATCATATCTGCAATTACCTTCTGTTGAGGTAATGAAATATAGAATCGAA
>JARQZK010005114.1:335000-342500 GCA_030704885.1 Cynegetis impunctata | reverse complement strand
CAACCAAACCTGCCAACTAGACAGACGAATTACCCTGGGATGGGCGGCGTACGAAAAAATGAAGGACATATATCTTCAAAGGAAATATCCCAATTCGCTTGAAACGAAAAGCATTTAACCAATGCATATTGCCGGTTATGACCTATGGCGCAGAGACCTTAACCCTAACGAGGAAAACCGCAGAAAAACTAAGAGTGACACAAAGGCAAGGAGAGAGAACCATGATGCTTGGCCTGACCCTGAGGGATCGAGTGTGAAATGAAGAGATGATACGCCGACGTACTGTAGTAGATGATATTATACAACGAATCACTACACGGAAATGGAAATGGGCTAGGTACAATGCTAGAATGGAGAACGGGCGATAGACCAAAAAACTGTTGGAATGGAGGCCAAGAGCTGACAAGCGTAGCCGATGCAGACCTCCCACTCGATGGACAGATGACCTAAAGAGAATGGCGACAAATTGGATTGCGACAGCCAGGGACAGCGAGAACTGGAGGTGTTTGGACCGCATCACATCCTTCTGCTAGTAAATTGCGTCCATACACGGACCACTTTGAGCAGTTAGTGCCGTCAGCTTCAAGCTGTCGGCTTTGGGCAATCTGCAGTTTCAATACAAAATTGATGTTCGCAATACACGGACGGCTCGGAAAATTGTACAGAAACTGCAGATTGCGCAACGCCGACCGCTTGAAGCTTTCGGCACTGACTGCCCAAAGCTGTCCGTGTATGGACGCACTAAGGCCCGCTGCACACGTGCGGGTTTTCCCGCTGCAGGATCGCAAATGCGGGACGTAGTACTAGAGTTTCATTCGGTTACTGCACACGAGTCTGCGCCTCTGCGGAGCCGCGGCGATCTCGCGCGTCTTGTCGGCGGGCATTTTATCCCGCAATTCCCGGCGAGACCGTAGCGTCCTCGCACCGCAAGTGCGATTGCTTAGTACATTGTTTGCTACCGAGCAGTGCACACGTGTGTCAAAAACCGCCAAGATGGATGAGGTATACGTGGAACTGTTTATTGCGGAAATAAGGAAATACCCGCCAATTTGGAGCGTGGCTGCCGAGGAATATCACGATAGGAACAAGAAAAAGGATGCGTGGATTAATATTTAACGTAACAAATTGGCCTCTTAATAAACGAAGGTCTGTAATATTTTGCTCACTTCCACTCTGTAGCAGTTTATGGCATATTGGTGTGGGTCTATGGGTCGGATATGCGGAGAGTGTTTCTGAAGCATATGGAGGCCATTAGGGTGCTAAGTGGCGTATCCTCAAGAACCGGCTGCAGAGATCTATTTAAAAAGCAGAAGATACTTACTGTTCCAAGTGTGTTCATCATGGAATGCCTGAAGGACATCCATGGTAATAAAGACAAATACCTCACCAATAGGGATGTGCACGGGTATCATACCAGAAATAGGAACGCACTGGCAATGGATTACCACCGGATGAAGAAAACGCAAATCAGCACAAATTACGTGGCCATTAAATTGTATAACAAGCTGCCAAATACAGTCCGAACCCTCAAAACTGCAAGGTTCGCAAAAGATGTGAAGCGCTTCCTGGTTGAAAACTGCTTTTACTCCGTAGACGAAAACTTAGATTTTAAATTTTGATTCATGTACATGTATTTTATTTTATTTTATTGTTATACCTACTTATACACTATATGTGACATGCCATGTAGATTTTTTTTTATCGATGGCGAAATATATGAATATGAATAAAGGGATGCACACAGTATCATCTTTTTTTCTTTGAAATATATGTTTTTTAAACGAAATAGGCAGAAACAATGCGTGCGCGTCGGTATACGTCCATGCTGGATAACCTCTCGTTACTAAATGGCGTAACCCCGCAGCCGCTCCGAAGCGAGAAAAAACTCAAATGTGCACTGAATTTCAGCGGCGTCGCTGCGATCCCGCAGCAGGAAAACCCGCACGTGTGCAGCAGGCCTAAGAGTAGGTACTCTCCTCTAGACGTCGGATAAAAATTCTGTAAAGTACATTCGACGTGTCAGAGTCAGATGCGTACTTGCCTACACTCTACACATATTCCGAATATATTTTCTTAAAATTTTTGATAATTTCCGAATTTTCATTATGTTATGGTAACGCAGATAGAGCAAGAGCATTGTAAGGGGGTTTATTCAATTTGACTCATATGGTCCTAGTTAGTTATAATAAACTACTGTTAACATCATTCTTAATGCAAATGGCGAAGGCGCCAGTCAAATACAATTATGAGAATGGCTGAACCTAGCCACAGGTTCTTCCTATTAACTTATTTTCAAGAAGTCACATCAAAATTCTGTGAAGTAAATTTGGCGTGACAAACCTATACTTACCTATATAAATACTGAGAATATATATTTTTCGTATTAACGTTTAACACAGAGGTGTTTGATTCAATCGTTTCCAACCCGTATAATCTGAACTAGTTATAATGTACAGTCGTAAGTGAAAATTCTAACCTATCTGCACAATGGCGAATGCGGTTCTCAAATGAAATTATGGAAATTACTCAACCACACCTCGCCACAAATTTCTGCTAAGGGGCCTCGGCAGACCAGCGGTGAGCGACTACCGCCTTGTACCGTTTGTTGACCGAGGATGTGGGTTCCAGTCCCACCTTGCTCTTGGGCGTTGTGTATGTCCTGAATTTAGTGGTTCTAGTTATGAGATTGAGTGTTGGGTAATGTACATTGTTTACAAGCCCATTGGCCGTTCGGAACCGGCGTTAAACTGTAGGTCCCTCGAGTTAAAAAAAAAAAAAAATTTCTGCTAATAACTTCCTTTCCAGACGTCGGATCAACATTCTGAATGAGTAGACAAAAACGTACCGATATATAAATACCTACCTACTGTAAATGAATTTTTATACTTTTCTTCGGCTTTTTAGTCGTATTTTGTCCTAAAACTAATTCAAATCCTTTCAACAAAAATTTGGTACTTAGAGTTGTTCTAACACTTGACGGTTTGATACCACGATACCGTTTTGATTATGATTTTGTTGAACTTCACAAGCGTCATGATACAATAGTACCATTAGCTACCAAATGATGCACGAATAATAAATGAATATTTATTTGATGGAGAGCTATATGCATGAATGAGTGATATTCATAAACACTATAGCGCTTATTACATTTATCGTTATTTTTCAAATAAAAAAACCGTATGAACCCAATTACATAAATGAAATTTTTGAACAAAACTTCCTGTTTAGTGTTTGTCGAACCATTTCCTTCGAAGAGTTTTATTGAGATTTTCACCAAACAGGTAGCTGTGAACTTCAGTAACTATTAGAATAAGTAGAAAAATCTAAATTATATCTATTTTAAGGAATTTATAAACATTATCACCCAATGGATTTACTTCTTCATCGTCTATCTAATTATTCAAATATGCTTTTTCAATATTTCTCATAATGATTCTTCATCAAAACCTAGACCTATTAACCTCTTCGAATTGACCGTGATTTATCCTCAGATATTCAAGAATAGTGCGAGCAAGGTTAATTCTGAAAATCATTGGATTTTCCAAACAGATATTTAGCTGCATCAAATGTTGAAAAAATATTACTTTATTCGAAAGTGAACCATTGTTTGGTTCGGTAGTTGGAAATATAATGAAATACGTTCTATATCTTATTTGGCACTTCTCCTAAAAATAACCTAGTGGGAATCCGACTCACAACATAGCTAGTATTTAATAGTGAGTTAATCCATTCAGTACGTTTCAAAGCGAAACTGTTTTTGGTTTTATGAAATGTTCGAAAGTATTTCAAATGAAATTAAACTCGAAATGTCATAGTAATCCTAAAGAGTCACCCCTCCCCCGTTTAATTTTAATATTGTGATAAAGCAGCGAAAGTATGTGAGTAAGTATATAACGATTTCGTCAATTTACGAGTGATGTTGTCCCAGAAATTTATGTACTAATCTGCTAGTGCTATAATTAAATAGATCTCCAACAAATGGCGCTCATTATTTTTTAGACGGACTTGCGGATTGAAGTAAATCTAAATTACACAATTTCTATTTTCCCTGAAAACATGACCTTAGCGTAGAGTTTTACAGATGGAATTTTATATGTTAACTTCGTAACCTTCGTATAGCATTACTTAGTGTTATATTTACTTTCATGTGAATATAAATGGACTTCCACATATACTTCCTGATGAAGTTTTCAGTTCAATAATCTACCAATAAGTTCGTATATTAGTAGGTACCTTCTTTATAGATATCTTTCATTCAGTTTCCATCATATGCATTCGATATTTTCTGAATCAGTTATTTTGGCTTTCTAAGCAATCATTTTGCTTAGACAGTTTTGATCAACTATAATATATATATACATATATATATATATATATATATATATATATATATATATATATATATATATATATATATATATATATATATATATATATATATATATATATATATATATATATATATATATATATATATATATATATATATATTATAATATATTTATATAAATATATATACCTATATATATATATATATATATAATTATATTATATATACATATATATATATATAATTATATATTTATATATATATATATATATATACCTATATATATATATATATATATATATATATATATATATAGATAGATATATGAAGTCCCAATAACAATAAACAATTTAATTTTTGAATCACATCAATGAAGTAGGTACTTGAAACATTTAATTTTTTTTATTTTAAAATGATGAGTATGCAATGAGACTAGTGGAAGAACAATATCGGACAAATTGTCCGCTAAGATTTGATTGACACTTGTTCTCCTTTTAGAACATTTTTGATAACATTTTCTCACATTTGTGGCTCGATTGTCGATTTCCTCAATGACGTGCTCAATTTCATCCTTTAACATACGATTAGTTCTCGGGTTGTTCGCATAAACACGTGACCCCACAGAAAAGAATAACACAGCGTCATGCCGCAAAATCTCGGCGGTCAATTCTGACCTCGATGGCGTGAGATGGCACGACCCGAATATTCCACGCATCACGCATCGGTTGGCAGTGATTGTTGTGTCAGTTCAAGCTTGCAAGGGGGTAAATGGAGATGTTTTGTGAGAATTCGCTGCATGGTGCTGTTCTATATGTTAAGTTGCTGGTTGATGGCAACGGCAAATCGAGGACTTGGCTTGGGGCTACTCTTTCAATTAGCTACTGGGACAATATTTTCAGCTCGCCGACGATTACGACGTTGCTTTAGTGCCTTAACCTCAGTTACTGAACCACTTTGATTGATTTCGTCGAATTATCGATGAATCTGTACGTTTTGGAGATAAAAACTTGCAATTTGCGGAGTGTTAATAAAGAATGTTTCCAGTTTTCGAAATTATTTTTGACGATGACAACCTTTTGTTTATCAGTAAAGCCGTTCCTTTTCATTAACCACAATGTCTGTAGATGACAGCTAGGTGATTTCTGGCGTTGACAACCTAAATGAAACGAGAATAATGTATTCATACTAGGTCATATATATATATATATATATATATATATATATATAATATATATATATATATATATATATATATATATATATATATATATATATATATATATATATATATATATATATATATATATATATATATATATATATATATATATATATATATATATATATATATATATATATATTATATATATATATATATATTTATATATATAATATATATATATATATATATATATATATATATATATATATATATATAAAATATTAATTATAGCTGGGTATTCGGCAAGGAGTTATGATCTAAACAACCAAATTTGTCTCAGTCGACGTTTCGACTCTTTTTCGAGTTTTCCTCAGGACATATAAACAGTTAGGTTGTAAGGCCCATAACATGAAACAACTCGCTACAACAGCTCATTGATTCTGGAGTGATATAAGATTCTATTTATTTAATAATTTTTAAGCGAGGAGCCAGCCATAACCTCTAGAAAAACAATAACAAACCCAGATGACTAATAACTAACTTCGTGAGGTTATGGTTGGCTCCTCGCTTAAAAATTATTAAATAAATAGAATCTTATATCACTCCAAAAACAATGAGCTGTTGTAGAGTTGTTTCATGTTATGGGCCTTACAACCTAACTGTGTTTATGTCCTGAGGAAGGCTCAATAAAGAGTCGAAACGTCGAGTGAGACAAATTTGGTTGTTTTGATCATAACTCCTTGCCGAATACCCAACTATAATTAATATTTTTCAAAAACTATCGGCAGTTACTCACTTAATTGTATATATATATATATATATATATATATATATATATATATAATATATATATATATATATAAGTAATGAAAAATAATTCCTTTGAGCAAATCAAGAAATTACCTTCAATATAATATATATATATATATATATATATATATATATATATATATATATATATATATATATATATATATATATATATATATATATATATATATATAGAGGTAGTTATTTTTATAAATTATTGTTATTCATATGATCAAAAAGTTGTAATGTATTGCATATGAATTAATATTTGGTAAAGATAGCAAGGCACTTTTTGAATGGCTCATTATAAATATTCCACATTGATGAAAGTTCATTTTCAAAACTTTGATATTAGTCTATCTATTAATAACTAAAATTTGGATCGGTGCTTCATATAAGAACGATTACTTTTTCCATACCCTTATTCCAAATTAGAATTAGTATACAAGACTCATTTGAAGCCATATTCAAACATGTTAGGACCATTTATATTTGTGTGTAATAGCTCAATCATTTAGATGGAAGATGCACCATTTTCCTGTTTCAAAAGGAGACTCTTTATGTCCATTGGGATTTCATCCTCAAGTTCGGTGGCCAACAAGATGTAAAAGATGTTTTCGGTAAGTTCAAGAAATAAATTGAAAAGCATTTACCAAGAAATGTTTTATTCCAGTGACTACAAAGAACACTATAATAAAAAGAGAGAAGAAGAAACCAATCTCAGGAAAGATTCATCCACAGCGTCAACTCCATCTATATCCAATAAGTTAGTATACTTATATTAACTGGTCTCAGCCAACGAAGTAGTAATCCTCATTTAATTACAGCTTTAGTTCAAAGAATGACTATCCTCGTAGTTGGGTTTCAAGTGACAATTTATATGAAGGAAAATTGGAGAATGAGTTGACAGAATATAAGTCGACATTGGACTTGGTCAATCTGGAAGATAATTCGTCCTCTATTACGACTGTTAATCTGAGATTGCCGAAAAGAAAGAGTTATTCTGGAGACCAAACAGGTGACGTCTCTTTACTTCTCGAGATTTTGTTTTTGAGGATAAAAATTGTTCACCAACTTATATCTCTTCTCTGACTTATTCACATAAACAGGGTGTCCCAGATTCGTATGTCTAAACGAAAGGAAGTAATATAGGACGTAACTTTTGTGTTTTTTCTAAAATTGGCTTATGCAAAAT
>JARQZK010005114.1:245000-330000 GCA_030704885.1 Cynegetis impunctata | reverse complement strand
ATGTAAACATGATTGAAACAATACCAATTTATATAATATATATATATATATATATATATATTATTATATATTTATTTTTTTTATTTTTTGCAATAAATGCAAATATGAAAAACAAACATTATATATATATATATATATATATATATATATATATATATATATATAATATATATATATAATATATAGATATATATTATATATATATATATATAATATATATATATAATATATATATATATATATATATATATAAATATATATATATATATATATATATATATATATATGCACTGACAGGTTAAAAAAAAAGCTGGAAAAACATCGTCTGACGAAATTTTGGAGAATAACCTGAACCATGTTGATGAAAATGAAACAAATGATTTTAAGAAACAACTGGACCAGCTGAAAAAAAATTTGAAAGAAACCAAGGATGATCTGGAAGCCACGAAGCAAAAATGTGATAGATTAGAAAAAGAAAAACGTGATGTTTTTCTTCGACGACTACCAACTATGGAAACCAATAAATCAAACTCAGAATTCAATAAGCTTCAACAGAAATGCAATGAGTTACAAAAAGAAATCAATGAATATAAAGAAGAAAAATCGAATCTGAGTTTGAAAATAAGGATTTTGGAAGATGAGATGAAAAGATATCCAAAGGAAAAGGTCAGCAATTCCGTAGAAGAGTTGAGATCAAAGCTGAAAGCTGCCGAAACGTTGTGCGAAGAACTTATGGATGAGAATGAAAATCTTAAAAGGGACGTCAGAGATATGGAAGAGCAAATTGATGAAATGCAGGATAATTTTAGGTAAAATTCATATATATATATATATATATATATATATATATATATATATATATATATATATATATATATATATATATATATATATATATATATAGTGTTTCTTATTAATGGTACAGTAGGATGAAAGAGTAAAGACTACTTCAAGATTATACCATTCATTCTAAACTTCTCAAGCTTTTGCATCTGTTTTGAGGACTTCTCAAGCGTGGGTCTTGAATTTTTGTTTTTGATTTTAACTTTACTCTCTCTCTCCTAATTGTGTACACCTGTAGCTTTCTGGTAGCTCAACAATCGAATAATCAAACATGAAAAAAGCTATTCTCTAAAATATTCAAGAGCACTACCACCATTCGACACTTGGAATTGATTGATATCAGAAAAAATTACAAGTTATTGTTCTGATGCAACTGATAAAACTATATAAAAGGTATGACACATCTAGTTGTACAGTCAAAATCCACATTCAACTATTTTAAGTGTCACAAGTGACATTGATGTTCAAATTGAATATATGTATATATATATATATATATATATATATATATATATATATATATATATACAGTGCTTTCATGATGAAAGGAACAAATTCATTAAAAAATTAGGTTTCTATTTCATGTTAAAATCCTCGGACAGGTCGATTAGTATTTTTATTTGCGCAATTTTCGCAATAAAAATTTTGTATACAGGTGCCTCATTCAAGAGCTATGGCTTTGTCATTAGTTTTTTTTAAAGGTAATACCCTGTATAATTTTCACTTTACAATTCTACGATAAAATTCTTATCACTTTTTTGTGAACTACCATTTGGCCTCAACTTGATGGTTCCCCGAATATAACCGAGGATGTTGAAGAACCGGGAATTTAAAATGGGGAATAAAAATAAAAAAAAAAATTTAGGTAAACATTGTCATTAAATCTGAAGAATGAAATTTCACATGTACCATCTGAATTCATTCACTGGTGCTGTATAGTCGCGCAGTTTTCACGTTTTTAACGCTCCAGGCAACTACAACTACTTCATTGTTTAAGAAAATGCAATTACTTGAGAGAGAACGTATTGAAGTACTTATGATGATTGGTTTTGGAGATAGGGTGCGTTCACAAGGAGAAGTCTGCAATCTATTCAATGAAAATCATCCTGATCGTCCGCCAATTACTAGATCGACAGTCAGCAAAATTGAATCAAAATTCAGGAGATAACGGCCACGTTAGAGATTTACCTAAAGGAAAGACCACCGAGAAGTATCTGAAGAAACAGTGCTGAACGTTCTAACTAGAACCCAAGATAACCCTCATACATCCATTACTACAATTTCCAATAATTCAATTTATCAGTAGGGTCCGTGCATAAAATACTTAAGGTAAATATATCATCCTATAAAAATTAAGCTGGTACATGAATTTTAGAAGACGATTTTGACCGCAGAGTACAGTTTTGTGAGCAGATTCTTGAAATCATAATAACATCTAAATTTCATTAAAACATAATTTTTTCTGATACCACCTTTACTTTAAATGGCCACGTCAACAGACAAACTGTAGGTACGACGCGAGAATCCTCATTGGATGCAGAATGCACACACAGCGGCCTCAAAAAATTAATACATGGGCAGCGATTGTTCGAATCGTAATAGTTGGTCCTATTTTTTTGAAGCACTAACAACATCTGAACTTTCTCCAGTTCGAACTCATGGCTTTAGCTGTTTTGTTTCCTAACCCACACTGACATACCTAATAACGAGATATGGTTTCAACAAGATGGGGCCACGTCAACAGACAAAACTGTAGGTATTGGGGCGACCGACAATCCTCATTGGATGCAAGAATGCCACACACAGGCGGCCTCAAAAATTAATACATGGGCAGCGATTGTTCGAAATCGTATAGTTGGTCCCTATTTTTTTGAAGGAACACTAAACGGAGAGGACTACTTGAACTTTCTCCAGTTCGAAACTCATTCCGGCTTTAGCTGTTTTGTTCCTAACCCACAAGATCCTGACATACCTAATAACGAGATATGGTTTCAACAAGAATGGGGCACCTCCTCACTATTCATCGCTGTTCGACAATTTCTTGATGCAACTTTTCCCAACAGATGGATAGGACGGAGAGGTCCGATTGAGTGGCCGCCAAGATCACCGGACATAACCCATTGGATTTTTTCTTATGGGGTTAATTTGAAGTCTAAAGTTTATTTGAATAGACCAAATAATATTGATGATCTAAAAGAGAGAATCAGGCAGGAAATAAGACTTATCAGTCCAGAAGTAATTGAAAATGGTGCAACGGGAAACAATTGAATCGACTTCAAAAATGTCTCGAAGTAAACGGACAACAGATTGAACATATGTAAAAATTAAATTAGTAATTACATTTGTGTGTTTTCATATCGTACCTCTCATTACCCACTATCTCCGTTTCTGGCAATCCATCGAGTTGAGGCATATAGGTATGTTCACAAAAAGTGATAAGAATTTATCGTAGAATTGTAAAGTGAAATAATATACAGGGTATACCTTTAAAAAACTAATGACAAAGCCATAGCTCTTGAATGAGACACCCTGTATACAAAATTTTTATTGGGGAAAAATGCCCAAATAAAATACTAATCGACCTGTCCGAGGATTTTAACATGAAATAGAAAACCTAATTTTTTAATGAATTTGTTCCTTTCATCATGAAAGCACTGTATATATATATATATATATATATATATATAAATATATATATATATATATATATATATATATATATATATATATATATATATATATATATATATATATATATATATATATATATATATATATATATATATATATATATATATATATATATTTATATATATATATATATATATATATACATATATTTTTTTGTAAAGGTATGTTTGCACAAAAGCATGTTGAATGTGCTATATTGAATAAAAACAATTGAAATTCAGAATACATAAGAAGTAGATCCTTGTATTTTCAAAATGTTTCAATATTTTGTTTGTGATTCAATTCTTTCTTTTTAAATAGGGAGGATCAAATTACAGAATACACATCACTGAAAGGTGAACTAGAACAGACAACAAAAAACTGCCGCATTTTATCATTCAAACTCAGAAAAGCTGAAAAGAAGAACGAGCAATTCGAAATTGAAAAACATGACTTGGAAAAGCAACTTAAGCAGGTAAAGAATGTTATTTCTTAAGAAGTTCATTAGAGATTGCAATAATACCTCAGATTTCAGAGAACCAAACCAGCGCACACAGTTTAGAAAAAATCAGAAGACTAGAGCAAGAGCTTGCAGATTCCACGAACGTTTCCACAAAATTGCAGACTGAACTAGGACTCCTGAATGAAAAACTTTCACAGTTGGAGTCTTCCAAAGTGCAACTGGGGACAAATAAAAACACTGAAGTCAAGGTAATAAAAATCTATTGTTTTGAAAAGTTGAGGTAGCTGAGTATTTGAGTATGTATTTCAGAAAATATCCCGCCAATCACTGATCAGGAGTGGTTCCCAAGAAGAACCGGTAATACAAGCACATGTACCAGATACTGCTGAAATTGAACGTGATCTCAGAGAACAATTGAAATTTTCAGAAGAAGAGGTGAGATGAATGTTTGAGATCAGCACACAATTGAATATATTTTTTCAGGCTGAAAATCTACGCAAAACGATTTCCAGAATAGAAAACGATAATGAGATATTAGTGGAACAACTTCAAAAACTGACAGGCAGAATTCGAAGTAGGTACCTAATTTTTTCTTCTGAGATAGTTTTAAAATAACACCACTCAACTGGTGATAAACAATTGAATTAATGTTCAGTGGAAACTATATCAAGGTTCTCAAAAGTCGAGAACAAGTTGAACAAGAAACACGGAAAAAAATAATATTTGTTTTAACTAATGAAATTGCATGAACATATTATACACACAAAATTTTCAGGAGTGCTTACTACGTTTATTAGAGCAAAAGTCTTTTAACTTATAAGTTCCATACATCCTCCAGAGAGCTTCACCAGAATGCTGAATTTCCGCTAATACACTTCTATGCCACTCCCTTCCCCAAAGTTTGTATATATACGAGGCCTGGCAATTGAATTCCGGGAATGTGGTCGTAACTCGGAAACTGGCAACACTGCAGCATTCGCAAGCATGTTATTGCAGAAAGGGGATCTTCCTTTAGTACTGGTATAGATTTCAAGTCGGTGGTGTGTGCCATTCGATATTTATAGCAGTTTTTCGAAAACAACTTTTTGTGCGACGTCCTGAAAATGGATGACTCGAATTTGAAGCAACGTCTTGTGATTCAATTTTTGGTCAGAAAACTGGCGACAATCCTCCTTAAACAGAAAACAGTGCAAGTAAACGAGTGTTTATCGAAAACACTAGTGTTCGAATGGGCCAAACGGTTCAAGGAGGGGCGTAAATCCGTGGAAGGCGATCCCCGTGGAAGGCGATCCGCGATCTCTCTCTTCGTACCGAATGCCGAACGTTTGCGATCTCTGATCGCCTTCTGGAAGTTTATACAGGGAAATGGACAATTTTATAGCATTGGCGTCCTGAAGCAGCTGAGGGCGCGTATTTTCCGCTTACGCCCCGAACTCGGCAAATATTAGTGGATGCTCCACCATGAGAATGCGCCGGCCAATTCCTCCTTTAGTTTTTGGCCCGAAAAAACATTCCCACGATGTCGCACCCAGCCTACAGCTCAGATTTGGCACCGTGCGACTTTTTCCTGTTTCCCAAAATGAAGATCCACCTCAAGGGGACTCACTGCGGCGGCGTAGAGGAGGAGAAGAGGCTGTGACGGCGGTTGTCACTCTTACTTCGGAGGACTTTCTAGAGTGCTTCGAGGGGTGGGAGAAGCGGTGGAAACGGTGTGTACTGTTGGAAGTAGACTATTTTGAGGGCAGATAATAAATAAATAAATAAATAAATATAAATAAATAAATATATATATATATATATATATATATATATATATATATATATATATATATATATATATATATATATATATATATATATATATATATATATATATATATATATATATATATATATATATATATATATATATATATATATATATATATATATATATATATATATATATATATATATATATATATATATATATATATATATATATATATATATATATATATATATATATATATATATATATAATATATATATATATATATTTTATTTATTTTTTTTATTTTATTATAAAGTCAACGGATCCTTTTCATACAATAAGCATAAATACAAATTCAGTAAACAAGTAATAATAACAATATGTATATAAATGTCACTGAACAACTATAAAATATTTCCCAAGTTGCACAGTAGAAGAGTTTAACAATCATAACTAGCCTAGAAATAACTATTAACAATTTGTTTCAGTTCTTTTTTAAATAAACTTAAACTTTTAGTGTTTAAAGTTGTAGAAGGAATCACAATTTTATTCCACTTTCGCCTTAGTCTAAAAACCGATGAATTGTAAATATAATTTTTATCGGTATGCACCTCCACAAGCTCTCTCCAGCGCCTCAACGTATAGGAAACATTTCTTATAGCAAGTAGATTTGATACACTATCACAGTTTATAAAACCCAAAAAAACTTTCTTCAGAAAATACATATCCTGATGATTTGATGGACTCTAATTTGATTGAAAGAGCAAAGTTTGAATAGTCATGTTCATTAAAGTGGAAACTTTTTCCCATTTTAAAATATATACATACCTATATATATATATATATATATATATATATATATATATATATATATATATATATATATATATATATATATATATATATATATATATATATATATATATATATATTTTGTTGCCTGTTAACTATTTTTAAATTTTTGATAATTATTAGCAATAAAAATTTTTTTTTAAAAAGTCACGAATGTCGTGACGAAACGTCAACTTTTTAATAATATCGAGTTTTTTTGAGATTCACCAAGCCTGTTATTGCTAATAATTATCAAAAAGTTTTATATATATATATATATATATATATATATATATATAACTTTTTGAAAATTATTAGCAATAACAGGCTTGGTGAATCTCAAAAAACTCAACTAAAAAGTTGACGTTTCGCTACGACATTCGTGGCTTTATCAAAACTTTTCAATAAAATCGAGTTTTTTGAGATTCACCAAGCCTGTTATTGCTAATAATTATCAGTTAAAAATAGTTGACATTCAACAACAATTCAAATATATATATATATATATATATATATATATATATATATATATATATATATATATATATATATATATATATATATATATATATATATATATATATATATATATATATATATATTATGTATGTATATATCATCAGAGAAACCTAAAAAATCATGCTCCATAAGATATAAAGCGGATATAAAAACCACTCCCACACCTCACTGTTGACTTTCGATAAAGAGCAGTCTATTATTTTCGGGGAACCTTTATCTTCTTTAGCCTGTATCCATTCACTGTTGAATGTAGGCCTCTTTCATGTCATTCGATATTGAGCCTTTTGTATCCAATTTGATCCTGCTACTCGTTGGATGACATCTCGTCAACGCATTTGGGGTCTTCCTGTTTTTCTCTTGGTAGTTCTTGGTGGCCAGTGAATAAACCATTTAGTCCACCTTGATGGGTCCTGTCTGTCGACGTGTTTGGCCCATCGCCACTTTAGGTCTGCCACTCTTTCTACAACGTCTGTTACTTTTGTCGGAATAAACTAAAAAGGCACAAGCATTTCTTCATTACTTCACAAGCATTTAAAGCTAAAGACGTCGATCTAATACTTTACTCATATGGGGGTTCCTACTTAAACACGCAAACTCACTGTATTTTTAGATAAACCTGGAATTACAAAAGATATGGTTGACAATGAAGAACTTAAGTTACAGTTAGAACTGACTGAACAAGAAATTTCCCCTGTTAAAGGTAAAAACGATTTAGAGAAGCCACATCTCAAATCACAGGTATTTTGAACATAGTATTTGATGAACAGTAGTGAATAAGGAAGTTTTTAGGTAGCAGCTTCGAAAAAAGTATCTGAAGAAAAGACGAATAAACTGTTGGTGGACTATGAACGACAAATTAAAGAACTCAAAGCAAATGTAGGAAACTGTTTTACCTGATATTCAAATTTCCTGAGTATTAATTCTTTTTGTTTTAGATGGAAGAAGATAAATTAAAAAACAAGCAGAAACAGACTGAACTCACTAAAGCGCTTAAAAAGTTAGAAAATGAGTCGAAAAAACTGAAAACCCAAGCGGAATTTTTAGAACAAACAAACAAAACCCTGAACGAAACAATCACAGCTCACGAGGCGACTATCAGCAAGTTGGTGCGGTTGTTCATATATTTTCAATTTGCATGATGATGAACGATATCAATTTTCAGGAAAAGAAGATAGCGAGTAGTAAATCTCTGTTGAGAGCAACACAGCAGGCTGAAATAGAAAAACTGAAAAATGAATTGATTCAGAAAAATGCGGAAATAGCAACACTACAAAGTGAGTTGAATTCCTTCAAGACAACAGAAAGTGTCCTCAATGAAAAACTGAAGAATATACAATCTGAGAAAATCAAATCGGATGAAGAGTATGACAAACAATTGAAGCAGTTGGAAATAGATCTGAAGGTAACTTGACCATACTGACTGATGAGCGTGAACCAAGTTTAGAACCAAGTCGACGATTCTAAAACAATTTCACCTGAAATTCGAGTTAGAAAATTATTTGGTGAAATAAGAGTAGGTCTTTTCAAAAGAGCAAAAGAATTAATTTTTAGTTACCTGTACCTGTTTTTTCAAACAAAAAATAGCTTCATAGAGTTCAGGATAAAACATCGAAAATATACATATCTACATATATATATATATATATATATATATATATATATATATATATATATATATATATATATATATATATATATATATATATATATATATATATATATATATATATATATATAATATATATATATATATATATATATATATATAATATATATATATATATATATATATATATATATATATATATATATATATATATATATATATATATATATATATATATATATATATATATATATATATATATATATCTGAATCGCTATTGACAACTATTATTAACACTTATAGGACGAAAAGAAGAAAGTTGAATTATTGAAGAAGGAATCGGAATCTAGAAGCACTGAACTGAAATTACTCAAAATACAAGCAAGCAAAAAGGATGCTGGTACCGAAAGTAAACTGCAAGCAAAAATAAATGAACTAAACGAAGTTAACAAAAGTGAGTGAATATTCAATATACCCATTTAAATATTGTTTAATTTTCATATTTTTCAGAATTATGCTTGGACCTCAATCAAACAAATGAGAAATTTAAAGATGTTATAGCGAAGCATGAAAATTTGGAAGAAGAGTTTTCATTGACAAAAGCTAAGATAGATGTAGAAAAAGAATCATTGAACAGGTAAGATAATATTTTCCATTTAATCAAATGATAATACATATTAATTACCTTTTCAACCGTTTCAGCGAACTGCAGACTATTAAACAAAGGCTAAATAACATAATCTCGGAAAAAAGGGAAATGGAAGAAGAATATGGAAAAGAGCGCAATAACTGGCTTATAGAAAAATCGAAACTCCAGGTAAGAGTTAATTGTATTGAGAAAAACACTCATATATTGAAACTTTCGCATTTCCAGGAGAAGTCAAAAAAAAATAATTCCAAAGGCAATGGTACCAACGATTTGGATAAGAAAAGATTTGATTCCCTCATAGCGGAAAAACAATCTGAACTAGATAAATACAAAAAAGAAAATGAATCGTTGTCCTACCAGATAGATTACATGAAGAGAGAAAGCGACGAAATTAAGAAAAAATTGGACGACTATGAGAAAGTCAATAAAATTCAAAGGAATATGAGTGCAGACAGTTCAGCTATGGAAAAAGAAGTCAGAGAACTGAAAAAAAAGTGAGTAAGAAAATTGTGCTTCTTTTCAAGGAATAATGTTCTTCAATGACCCATTATGGTTGAGAGTTAATTAAAGCTTCAATCTTTCACTTATAGACTTGAAATGGCTGAGAAAATGAGGAAGAGTGATGTTTTGAAATGTAAGATGAGTTATGAAGAACAACTAGTTACCGTTAGTAATGAACTAAAACTTCTTCAGAGTCAGATAGGGAGGTATAAGAAAGAAAAAGATACCTATAAAAATATGCTTCAATCAGCACAGAAGAGCATGGGTAATTTGAAGATTAAAAGAGATGTTACAAATACTTTAGAGGTGAGTTGATAACACTTCGCAACCTACATACTTGCATTCGAATGCCAGATGTAGTTTTCAGAAATCAAGAAGTATACTGAAATTAAAGTACTTCTCATTATATTTGAAAGAATTTTCAGAATTATTAGTAATAACAGACCTTTATATATTTACATAATAGCCTCACAGTATAACAAAAAAATAGTTTATCGTCAAAACTACAAATTAACATATTTTAAATAAAGAAAGAGAAAAATATTCTGTTTATCAATTAGATTATGGAACCATTTATTGTTTTTTTTATTACGTTTTGATTATTTTGCCATGCAAGACGAATATAAAACACCTCTGATCCTTACAAGTAAATTTTTGGGAGTTATTTTTTCAAGAAATGGGAAATGTGGCCCTCTCACACGCATAATCTTCGAACAATATTAGTTTTGTCGAAAATGGCCATCTTCGACGTCAATATTATGACGAGGGGAGATTTTAGATAATTCATATTAGGATACCTACAAATTTCTAGTTGGAGCTTCAGAAAGATGATGTAGTTATATGGTGGTAGGGGCGATAGGGCAATGGTGTTCAGGCACATAACTAAAGGATGAATAGTCATTTACGTGTGTGATATGTATTATAACTCGCTCCTCATTGCTCGCGAATGACGAGCCCCCTGCGTCGTCATTCTGAACGCGAAGTTCGTACAAGGCGAGTGTTTGTTGTTTTTGGGCCAACTTGATGTGATTTTACGTCGCAAAAACTTAACAAGGTAAGCTGTGAGATATTCCTCAATCCGCGTAAACGCTGTCTTGTTATTTGAGAGTGTTTATCATTATTATAAAGAAATGCTCCTTTAGAATCAAATTTGTATTTGTTTGTGTTGTATTGTAACTAAACCTAATTTATTTGATTTTAGATACCAAAAAATCGACCCAGAAAAACGCAGAAGGCTGTATGCTCTTCGGAAACTTTGGATAAGGCTCTAATGCTTATGGCTAATGGAACGTCTATGAGAAAAGCCAAAAAACGACCAAGGATTGAAAATGTTATCAATTTTCTTACCAACACACTAACTATCAGTACAAGACAAGGTCGAAAAAAACAACATTCTACCATTCTGACCTCCACGCCAATTAAATAGTGTTATAGAAAAGGAAAACAAAAAGCAGAACAAGATCTTGAAAGAAAAGGGAAAACAAAGGGAAAGCCAAAAAATCAAAAAGTATAAGGAAAGTCATAAAAGGATAAAAGGAAAGACAAAGAGAAGACAATGATTCTTCATTAATTGACGTAGATATTGAAGACCTCTGTGTACATGATCATGAGGACCCAGAAAATCATTCTCATATGCGGAGAATTTGGAAGAAAAAACCGGTGCAGTTCCTGTGGACTTTGGGCTCACTCTGATTGGAATTATGTTAAAGGATACGTATGCGACATGTGTTAGAAGAATTTGACCATCATTTCAACATCATGAATACCATTGCCCTCACGTGCGTACAACGGTGGCCCAAGCCACTATTTTGATATCTATTAGATGGGTACTCCAAAAATGATTGTTCTTTTCTCAACTTATAATAGTCCTTTAATGTCGATTTGCTATGTTATGTTCCTAATAAAGCTGTGATTTATATTATGAATTTTATTCAAAAAAGTGATCAACTGACTGCTATTGCCCTATTGTCCCTCATACATTGTTAAAGTACCTACTGCAAAATAACGTAAGAGAAAATATGCTGAATGTAACCACTGTAATATTTGCTTTTAGGTCATTCCAACGGGACATATTAACGTTTCGCTTCAAAGTTGCTTATAAGTAAAAAGACATTATTTAGCTGTTCATTTTGACTTTCCAGAAATCTGAGAAATATTTGCAGTACTGTTACTGCTGTTGAAAAAATGTAAATGGGTGTTTGATAAAGATCGATTATTAGTTAGTTACAGGCTTAAACTTTCCCCTTGAAATGATAGTATACCTATACTTATTTTTTATTATCAAAGTTCATAAAACGAAAAAACATTAATTCTAAATGTATGAAATAACTTATATTTTACTGGAGCAACAAGAATGAATCCATCGGGTTCATTCTTATTGCTTCAGTTGCTTATGGAAAAATAGCAACAAAAAGGAACTTGTTACTTTTCAGAAGCAACTATTGCCTGTTCTGATATACTTTTATTACAATATATTACAGAATAGCGGTACCAAAACTGAAAATCTAGAAAATCAAATAGGCTCCCTAGAGGATGAGCTCTCAGAAACCAAACTTGAGTGTTCTAAGTTGAAGACGCAACTCGTTTCTGATAAATCAGGTTATGAGGTGAAAATGTTAGAAATGCAAACAAAGATAAACGAATTAGAGGAAGAAAAAATCCTCAACAGTGGGCGAACGAAAATAGCTGGATTAAGAACTTGTATGGAACTTTCGTGGCAAAAAGAACGTGAAGAACAGCAACGTCTTTTACAAGAAACCGCTACATTAGCAAGAGATTTAAGACAAACATTATTTGAAGTAGAAAAAGAGAGGGACAAGGAAAGACTTGAATCTAAACGAAAATTTGAACAATTCAAGAAATCAATTGAAGAAGAGCAATTGGAGGCTAAGAAGAAAATAAAAGATTTACAGTGTGATCTATTAGAACTAAGAGACGCTCACGCTAAACTTCGAACAACTAATGAGAGATTAAAAAGGGAAAAAGACAGACTCAGAAGAGATGAAGATGTACGGGCTAAATCCCTGAGTAGAACAAACTTGAATGATCCGAAAGATGTATCGGTAGTCCTACAGCATATAGACACCTTGAAATGTTTAGCTAACGAGGTTGAAAATTTGGACGATAAACAGAAGTGAGTTTTCGATGTTTGTAGTCTCTTAATGAATTCATAGGTATGAGACATTTATACACACACACACACAGATATATATATATATATATATATATATATATATATATATATATATATATATATATATATATATATATATATATATATATATATATGTAGGCTTTTCGCTGATGCTTCAATGAAAAAATTGTATTATGAAAAGTATAATATAAAAGTTTTATCCATACTCCTAAAGCACAAGTTTAATATCAAGTTTCAGTACCCATAATTAAGTTCGTTTAGAAATATAGGTATTATACAAACAAAATTTAATTATAAATATAGAAAATGTTATTGAAAAATATCGTAATAATATAATCTGTTTTCAGTACTTTAAATATTTGAAACATGTTTCAGGGGCAAAATTATGACGGCAGAAGACAAGAAAGACAAATTAGATAATGTTTTAAGTAGTTTGTTGAATATATCTCAGGATCTCTTTTCCCAAATGAGAGAGATGGAAAGGGAAAAACTAATGGTACCTAGGAGAATGAAACCGGACTCAAGCTTTGAGAACACAAATAAACTGAGTAGACAAGGAAGCCTCAAAAGACGTAGCTTGTCATTAGAACAAACATCTACTATTCCAAGGGAGCAAAAGATCTGGCATGTTGATCAGGGGAGCATGTCAAGTCTGCGATCAGCGAGTTCAGATTTAGACATGTACGGCAATATGTCAGACACTTCTCTCCAGAGCGATCTTGCTGAAACAAAGAAAAAGAAGAAGGGTATCATTGGAAGAATCAAGAAGATGACAAAGTCCAAAAGTGTGGATGAAGGGGATACAGGCATTTTGAGTTTCCTGGGGAAGAAGGTAAGATTGCATTAAAAAGTAAATGAATAACGATATATTTAATTATCCTTTTAAACTCATAGCCCAGTTCACTCGAAAATCTTAATAACACAATCAGTGGAATGTTCAGAAGAGCAGGATCTTCATCACGAAGCAACAGGTAACGTTTAAAAAAATTAACAACACCGAACTGTTTAGTACGTCGATATTAGAGTTAGATTCATTGTAAACAAATAGAATCATACCATCTCTTTTTTCATCAATGCAGACTTAATAAATATTGATTTCCACACAGCATGGAGCGATCTAAGCCATCAGAGCAAAAATATGACTCTAGCTCAAGACAAAGACCATTGATGAAGATGAGAAGCGAAAGCCCTGCTACGTAATTTACACTAATGCCATAAATAGATCATATCTGATGATCTTCCCTTTGTATAATTCCTTGTAAAGATATTTTACTAAGTATTCAAATGTAAAAAATTATTTCCAGTTCTCCATAGTTTCATAAAGAAATATTATACGTTTTTTGTGGACGATCTTATAGTCTACATTATATTTAATATATTCATGCAGAATTTTTTTTTCAACTTACATTTCCACAATTAATTTTGAGTTACCTTAAAATGAAACAAAAAGTTTTGAGGTCCATGGACAGCTAGTATATAAAATAGGTGATGACTGTAAGAGACTATTATATGAATACATTTATTTCCAAAAATATTTTACAAAAATATACATTTGGTACTCGACCATTTTCAAGTTAAATTTTTATTAATTTCAACAATAGATATTATTTAATTTTTTATTGTCTGGTTTTCGATTTTCTTGTGTAAATTGTAAAATTATGCGTATACGAGTGCTCATCAGCATACTCGAAAAAAATTTATAAAACAAAAATCCAAGAAAACCAGACAAAATATTATAAGTTAGAGAAAATTATCTATATAGATCGAAAATAAAAAATTACTAAAAATAGCTTACAAACTTATAAAGAATTATTTGAACATTCTTCAATTCTTTCGTTTATTATAATTTAATGTTAGAAATCTAATTTTCTCATAATTTGAGAGTACACTCCAGATTTTAATATATTATAAAGTATTAGAAATACTAGCAATTATTTACATTGTCAATTAAGTGTCTCATAATTGAGGTGAATTTCGTTGATACACTCAACAGTAGTGCTTTAAAGAGAAAGTATAATCTTGTTTTTCAAATAGTAATGCAGAATTATCAGTTATACCAATAGTGTTATTTTCTTGGTTAAATATATTTTGACCATTATTATGTTTTGGAAAGTCCTACCGATAACTGGACATACCAATTTTTGCCCCAATTTATGATCCTTATAAACCTCTTATATAAATCTACTTCAAAACAACCATGCTGAAAAAATATATCAACGATGTGTGAAAAATTATAGGTAGTTCAAAATATATTCAAGAGCTGAAATTCGAGGTAGATATATACTTTACACTTATTCGACATTAATTATGATTTACTTTCACTGTTAACGAGTGTTATAGTTTCTATAAATTCGTTTTGTAGAACTTGGTTATGTGTGAAATATGATGACCAATTGAAAATGGTAATTTTCGGCGATAAAGACGTTATTGTAATAAAAACATAAATGAAAGAATCGAAAATATAAGATTTATATATATATATATATATATATATATATATATATATATATATATATATATATGTTTTTAGCAAAAATCAGTCACACATTAATATATAATATTTGTTTTGTGCACTCCTAGCAAAATTTATGGACAAACAATGATCATACTGAAAGTGGAATACAATACCACACTGAGAAATAACATCAATGCCAAAAGTATTCTTGAGATGATTGCTTGTGAAGAAATTTAATGAGCTATTAAATATGTAAGGTATAACAAAATGGAAAATTTTGGATTTAACTCAACTTTCAAAAATGAAATAACACAAACGTTCTTCTCAGCAGAATAAAATTAGACTATTCAGAAGGTATACTACCAAAAGCGAAGAATAAGCGTAGGTTATCATTTAGGAAACAACACAATATCTAAAATGAAATGAAACATTAAGGTTAGATGAAAATATCTGAAGAGAAAAAATGTCTCAGAAATTTCTTTTTCGATGTTATATAATTTGTATAGAAAAATACTGAGGAAAGGTGTGATAATTGCCCTAATATTTGAAAAAACAATTTTTTCATAAATCAAACAAACAAATTGTTATCAGTAAGAACATTCAATTGTGCTTTACATGTAATTGTCAAATAAAGAAATATAAAATTTGGCAATACATATTGTATGTTAAACTACACTCAAGCATTGTTTACTTGGAAAATTCGTCTACAATAAGTACAATGTGATAAGTATCTCAGGCAAATAGGTTCAACAGATATGAACACTACCAATGTCTCTCCAAAAAATATTAACAGAAAGAAATTTTAAGAATTTGTGCTAAACTTGTGTAGAAATAATGATTCACATGTCAGGATACAATTCTTGCATAAATACCTAGTATTTTGTTAGTTTGAATGGTTTCGACAATGTTTCTTCTGTATTTGTGGAATTCTGGACTTCCATTGTCTATAAAAATATATCTGAAACAAAAATAAAAGAAAGGAAAATTTGATTAGTAAATGGCAACAAAAGGAAATAGCTGAAAAAATTAAATTCAATGAATTAGTATTATCTGAAAAAAAGGAAAAGGAAATGAAATGAGATTAGTAAATAATAAGTTGGAAAATGGTGAAAAAATAAAATTATACAATTAATATACACAATAATTGTAATGTATATTAATTGTATAATTTTATTTTTTCACCATTTTCCAACTTATTATTTACTAATTTCATTTCATTTCTTTTTCCTTTTTTTCAGATAATACTAATTCATTGAATTTATTTTTTTCAGCTATTTCCTTTTGTTGCCATTTACCAATCAAATTTTCCTTTCTTTTATTTTTGTTTCAGATATATTTTTATAGACAATGGAAGTCCAGAATTCCACAAATACCTAGTATTTTGACATCATCAAATATGAATAAATAAAGTCTTGGCACCTTTCCTTACAAAGTGACTGAATATTCACATCATATTTAAAAAAAATTTAGATGATGGCTAATTTTTACAAGTCTTTATAACATTTTGGGGCAATATTCCAATTTATTTTTTGTCATAGTAAATTCAGTCTTCAAATTATACTGTAGATAGATAAAGAGATCAAAAATATTGAAAAGAAATTCAAGCATAACAGCTTTAGTTAAATTGGAATCTTCATGTTCTGAGAAAGTTGGAATCAATAAAAATATACATCTTAAAATATTAAATGCTTATATAGAATGACACGTTTTTCAAGTATTACACAAGAAGACCACAATCCTTAAGATTATTCTTGATGATCACATCAGTGACTGCATCAAACACAAATTGTATGTTAGATGTATCTGTAGCACATGTCAAATGGGTGTAAATTTCTTTCTGATCTTTCCGTTTGTTCAAGTTCTCAAATTTCAATCTAATATAGGCTGAAGCCTCTTCAAAGGTATTTGGACCAGTGTATTCTGGAAAACAAATAGTCAAGGGACTACGTACAATTTTTTCCTTGAATAGGTCCTTCTTGTTCAGGAATAAAATAATTGAAGTAGAGACAAACCATTTACTGTTGCAAATCGAATCAAATAGCTTCATAGATTCGACCATTCGATTCATTTCTTCATCTTCTGCTAATACTAAATCATAACCTGAGAAAATATTCATGATGAAAAATTCCATTTCAATTATGTGTAGGAAAATAAATATTAATATATTAAATAATATTGCTTAAATATTTAAAGAGATAACAATAGGGAAAACATAATAAGCGATACGCCCCCTACCGGTGTCGAATATTACTAGAGCATGGGAGATAGATTGCTTTGTTTACATCTGTTTACATGTATTTTATATGAGAAGTTGTTGAGTTTTAATTGTATTTTGGATGGTTTACAAACGTTCAGAAGAGATGAATCACTATTGTTGTGTATTCTATTGTTCATATTGGGCAAAAAAAAACCGAATATAGCTTACATACCTTTCCGAAAGCTGGACAATTCCAAGTTGCATTCCAAACAAAGTTGGGAAACAAGGAAATGATGGACAGAAGGAAGGTGTGGATTCATAACTTGAAGATTGAAAAGAAATGTCTGAACATAAGAGAGTTGTTCTTTACAGTTTACTGAGAATAATTATTTTCCCTGCAGTAAGTTTGTGGATTTTTCCATATAGAATTAAAGCAACTAATGATGTGCAATTTTCAGCTAACCGAAAACGTAGAGTTTTTGAAGTCCAATGCTATTCTAACGAAAAATCTTCCACTTTCATCGGAATCTGAACCTGGGCCATAATCCAGAGATTCTAGATTATTGTATTTTCTTTCATGTAACAACCAGAGATACTATTAAAATAATAATAACAAATGATGTTTATTTGCACAACCAAAATAACAGTTTATCATAACATCAAGAATATGAAATAAATCTGGACTCTATAGCTAGGTAAAAACTAAAATATTCAATTATATCATCAGGAAAACAGAGATTCTATCAAAAAAACCAGACTCTCAGAAGTCCACCATACTTTTAGGATAGCTGTTATACGTCAGGAAAATTCAAAAGATATAATAACTTATTACGTTCAAACCATTCAAGCAGAGTATTCATATTAATTCTTCTTTTATTTCATGTTGTTTCTTTCAGTTTAGCTGGTAAGTACTTAGTTTTGTCGATTATACTCAAAAATTCTTCAGTTCGTAATGAAAGTAGACATGTCAGAGATGTTTTCTTGAAACTTTTGAAAGTTTTTTTATTTTTTAAATAAATAGGTGTTTCATCATACACCCTTTTCATGAGGTATACATAGTTCCTTCAACCAATTAATTTATTCGTCCTCTACTTTATTTTATTATTGATTTTCATGTTCAATGATAAAAACTCAGTGTAAATTTCAACTTGATGTAGGTAGGTTATATACTGTTGAACAGAGATAAAATTGTCCTCAATCCAAACACAATATATCACAGGAAAATATAAAGTCCAAAAAAAACACAAATTACGACGATAAACGTTCGAAAACTCAAAACGAAATGAACGTAAATACCATTACAACCAATGTAAACAAACAGCTAATCTCCCATGCTCTAGTACCGATATTAGCCGTTCCGGCGCTACGATCTTAATTTCGGACGCCTATAGTAACGAAATGGCAGACTCATTAGACGCTGCCAATGAATATTGGAAATTTTAATTAATTTCAGTTTTTAGTCCAATGTAAGGCTTATTCTAGAACTGAACATGCATATTACAAGTTTTTACAAACTGTAAATGAAATTGATTGTTCCCACATATCATTCGCAAATAATCGAAATATTTTCATCAAAACATCATCTAGATGATAAATACAACAGCGATGATAAATACAACAATTTCATAGATATTTTGCTGAATTACTTCAATATGGCATTTCCCCTAACTGTACGTAAGAACATAAACAAAGAAAATATATCATGGGTTACAGATGAATTAAGGACCTCCAGCTCACAGCTGAGAGATTTATATATTCTCCAAAAAAATCATCCTGTTTTAAAACCCATCTACAAACAGAGGCTCATTCAACATAAACGTTTTGTAGAAGACACCAAAAAATCATGCTTTGGTGACTTCATTCAGAATTCTGAGAACAAAAATAAAGCATCTTGGTCAATCATTAATATCCTTAAAAACAAAAAACGCTCAGTACAACCTAATATGAAAATTATCCATGATGATCAACTTATAACATCCCCTAATGAAGTAGCCAATATTTTCAACAATTTTTTTATAGCAGCACCCAAAAACATATGTAATAGTATTCCACCAGCAAGTACATTCGACAGCTCTGAAAAAGGAGCCAGGAGTGCCTTGCAATCTGTGGTTTTTCTACCTTTCACGGAAGACGAAATGGTTCACGTATTTGCAAAACTCAAAAACAAACCATCATCAGGACCTGATGATCTCCCATGCAATATTATCAAGGAATTGAGCTCCTTTATGATGAAACCAATAACTCACATTGTGAATTTTTCTTTCGAAACAGGCGTTTTCCCGGATCGACTGAAGATTTCAAAAGTTATTCCAATACATAAAAAGAACGCCAAAACGGAGTTGAACAACTACAGACCAATATCTTTGACTCCAGTGTTTTCTAAAGTGTTTGAATATAGTATGCTGCATAGACTTAATCCATTTATTGAAAAATTCAACCTAATACCTAGTGAGCAACATGGTTTCAGGCAAAAAAAATCAACAAATACTGCCGCCGCGGAATCCATTACACATATCATAAATGCGCTGGATCAGAGGAGATATCCTGTTGGAATATACCTGGACTTGAGTAAGGCCTTTGATTGTGTGCCACATGATCGACTTCTGGACAAACTTTGGTCACTTGGTATCAGAGGCAAACTACATGACTGGTTCAAGTCCTTTCTCACTAACCGAAAACAATATTCGCTTATATTCCATGATGATGGAGGAGTGATCAGTTCACACACCTCAAGTATTGCACTTATAGAAATGGGAGTACCTCAGGGAAGCGTTGTAGCTCCTGTATTGTTCTCTCTTTATGTGGCAGATATAGTATATTACCTGGCCGATTTTAGAGTTGTTTTATATGCTGATGACCTGTCAATTCTTGTATCTAAGGAGTCACATGATCAGAACCAGACAGCTTGTGAGGATCTAATGTCGAAAATTGCATACTGGTTTTCTAAAAACATGCTTTACATAAATACAACAAAAACAGAGTTCCTTATTTTTCATACGAAGCAAAAACAAATGGATAGTATATCTATGAATATTAATAACAATAACATCAATCAGAACAACAGCATTAAATTCTTAGGCATGAAAATCAGTGATACATTGGACTGGGAAGGTCACATAAATGATATAATCAAGGTGATTCAATACCAAAATATTTCAGATACGGTGCATGTGCAGGGTACTGACGGTTCAAGCACTGAAACACTTCTATTATGCAGAGATCCAATCAAGATTGACTTACGGTATAATACTCTGGGGACATTCCACGGCTGCAAAGACACTCTTTATTGTTCAGAAAAAATGCATAAGAGCTCTGCTATATAAAACTCAATACGAACCGAGTAAGCTTCTATTCAGAAAACTTGAGATATTGCCTCTCGCATGCCTTTACATATTGGAAGTTGCATGTTACATCTATGAAAGGAAAAACAATCTGCTTTGTCGCAAGGACATCCATGGCTATTTCACCCGAAACCAGAATTTTCTAAATACTCCACACAATAGAATTAAATTAACTCAGAACTGTCATCTCAGCATTGGAATACGAATATATAATAAAATTCCTCAGGACATAAAAGATCAAATTAACCATTTCAAATTCAAAAAATCGCTGTTAAAACTTCTAAGGGACGGCTTATTCTATACTTTGGAGGAATACCTTACCATGGCATAATGTAGCAGAATGGTCTATTGTGAATTTTATGATTGTGTACTCTGTGTGTTTGGTTTGATGGCCTGTCTATATTGAGTGATGTTTCAAATTTATAGTTGTAATTTTATTTTTGACGTGTTTTATACCAGTTTTGGTCCTTTTAATGAATAAATTGATTGATTGATTGATTCTAGAATGATGTGCAGAAATTTTAAAATGTCAATATACAATTCCTGAAATTTCACGCTTTGTTCATACTGAAATGTTTTCTTGCTTTCATACGTGTTATACAAACACAAGATCTGACACTTAATCAAAACTTCTAATAGTTATCTTTAGCACTCGAATGTGTACTGAATAGTTTTCAAGTTGTTATTCATATCGGAGGAAATAAGGATTAATGAGTTAACTTCTAATAGTTATCTTTAGCACTCGAATGTGTACTGAATAGTTTTCAAGTTGTTACTCATATCGGAGGAAATAAGGATTAATGAGTTATTCCTAACCTGATAGTGCAACACAGAAAATAATAGCTGTAACTCCTTCAAAGCAGTGGATCCATTTCTTCCTTTCAGATCTTTGGCCACCCACATCAAACATTCTGGAAATAGTTAAAATAAATGTTTGCTGAACACACATGAAGAATATCTCTCTATGTTTGGTAAAAATATGTTGTTCACACAACTTTGAATAGCAAACTAATTACACAAAATTATAAACTCACTTGAAATGTAAATTTTTGAATGAGAAATGTGTTTCTACAATTCCTGTTGTTTTTACCCTTGTACGTAAAACATCCTGTTGAGATGGAATATATGTTGGTTGTGAAATTCTATCTAATGCATTAAGATAGTAAGCCGCCGAATCATTCAATTGGTATTCCCTAGAGCGAGAGAAACATAACTGCACACCAGAGTCCTGCCATAATTTCTTCATGAGTGATACTAGTTCTATAGTTAGTTCACCTTCTTCGGCTGCACTTGCAAATGTGAAAAACTGCCTGGCTATATCCTGAAGAAAATTTGAAGTTACAGTTGAATATAATCTACAAACAAATCAAACAAGATGGGCAATGCTACTGATTTTCATTACAGCAATGTTTCATTTGACAGTATTTGTGTTTGAAAACAATGGGAGTTAGTTATATATTATACAATTCATAAATAGCTATATTTTGTACATATCATACGGAATCTATAAAAAGATTGTCATATAGCCATTGATACAGAAAATTAATCATCTGTAAAATATTACTCTTTCATATAAGAATAACATGTATAATTTTCATCTTATGGTTTAAACAGCAACACATGATCTAAAAACCCCATACAAGTGAATGCCCAAAAAGTAAAGTTGAAAAACTATTATACTTGTAAATAATTTTGTTAACAATGATCAGAAAACAAGTCTATAAATTATAAATTTCACTACCAAATTGAATAATATACCAAGTGAAACTGTTTGTATTGAAACAATGGTTAATAATAGCAATTAACACATTTATTAAATGAAATAACGCATGACGCACGTTTCGGTGAGACTTCATCTTCTTCAGATGCAAAAGGCAAACTATGTTTCTCTGTTATAGTGAAAGTAAGAAATAAATAGATGACAAATTGTGTAAAAAGGGTAAATAGAAGGATGGTTACAAATAATTAGTAGAATGCGTCAAGTGTTATTTCATTTAATAAATGTGTAAATTGTTATTATTAACCATTGTTTCAATATGTTTATTAATTTACACCATGTATCGGCCCAATCAATTCGAAACTGTTTGTGTTTTGTAAAGGAGAAAAAAATTATTTTTATTGTGAAATTCCTACCATCTAAAGCTATATAACGGGAATAATATTTGGGAATATCAATTGTTAAACTAGTAATGATACTGAAACATAGGACTGAGATTTCTTTCTGAAGAAGTATAATAAATATTTCATAAACAGTCCCACACATTCCTTCAAATAATGTTCATAGAATAATTGTTTAATTAACAATATTATTGTACATACATTATATATATATATATATATATATATATATATATATATATATATATATATATATATATATATATAATATATATATATATATATATATATATATATATATATATATATATATATATATATATATATATATATATATATATATATATATATATATATATATATATATATATATATATATATATATATATATATATATATATATATATATATATATATATATATATATATATATATATATATATATATATATATATATATATAATATATATATATATATATATATATATATATATATATATAAATATATATATATAGAATAGAATAAGTTTATTAATTTCATAGATTATTCGTACAAATATTAAATATAAATATGCACAAAATAAAAATGAAACAAGTCACAAAAAAAAATACAGAAGCTTATTTATAACAATAAACCCTGAACTCCTCGACCGAGTAAGGTTCACATTTCATAATTAACTTGTGAATGCTTCTCTTAAAGGTCCCATGATTTGAAATAACCTGTAGATGTTTAGGTAACATATTGAACAACTTGAGTGCCATGTACTCTGTACCTCTTTCACGTAGAGTGGTAGAATGAATAGGAAAAAAGTACGGAACACTTTTCCTTGTATTATTAATATTCTTAAATTTTGCAAAATAATCTTGATTTTTATGGAAAAATGTAAGTATTTTATATATATACAGCCCATAGAAAGTGAATTAATTGTGCTTTCTAAAGAGACCACGACAAGATTGTCTGTAGTCGAGGCGAAGCATAGATCTAACTGTCCATTTTTGGCAAATAAAGAGACTATCAGAGTGGATGGAGCCTCCCCAGAAAATGATACCATAGGAAAGGATAGATTGGTAATTAGCAAAATATAGAATTTTTAGGACATGCAAGTGGACTAGATCTCTCAACATAAAAAGGGTAAATGAGGCCGAATTCAGCTTCTTTCTGAGCTGATCAATGTGAAGGTCCCATCTCAAATTCTTATCCAAGGCAATACCGAGGAAACTCACGGAATCTCTCACTGGTATCTGGTTCTCGACATCACCAACAAACTTCGGGAAAGCAACCTTTGACCTGAATGATCGGAAAAAGACACTCTCAGTTTTTTGTAGATTGACTTTTAGTTTATTATTATCGCACCAAATTCCCACTTTATTGATAACTGACACCGCAGAAGCCAGAGCAGCACTGATATCCGTAGAGTTTATGAGAAAATTCGTGTCGTCGGCAAACATAATAGCATTACAGTCATTATATGAGCAATTTCCAGGAAGCGAATTTATGAAAACGAGAAACAAAAGTGGCCCCAGGATACTACCCTGTGGTACCCCCTTCGTAATCACTCGGTCCTCAGATACGTATGAAACACCACCTCTCAACAACACTACTCTCTGTTTACGATTTGTGAGGTAGCTGGAAATTAAATCCAACTGTCTATCTCTAATCCCACACGCTTCAAGAAAAAATAGGAGCAATTTGTGATCGATAAGATCAAAAGCTTTCGATAAGTCGAAAAATAGCCCTAACGGTACTTCACCCTTCTCAAGAGCGATGAGTATGGCAGTAGTCAGTTCAAAGACTGCCGTTTCTGTACCCCTATTCCGCACAAAACCATGCTGACAGCTGACAATAATCTTGAACCTTCTGAAGAAACTTAGGAGCCTGTCTGCAAGAATCCTCTCAAAAACGACGTAAGTAGACTTATAGGCCGGTAATTATTTAAGTCCTCTACATCACCTTTCTTATACAGTGGCTTAACTACTGCCACCTTAAGCGAGTCAGGAAAGACACCCTCGGTAAATGAGCGATAAATAAGATGTGCAAGAGGGTCAGCAATTTGACCAATCGATTCCCTAATGACAAACATGGGTATTTCATCGTATCCACATGAGTTCTTATTTTTGAGAGAATATACAGCAGAGATAACTTCATCCCTAGAAACCTGGAAAACGATTCCTTTATCCGAGTTACCTTTCCATTATTGGGCGTATGAGGGATAGTCCAGTCCGTAGCAGCCACAATATTGACGAAGAAATCATTGAAGCTGCTCGCCAAGTTATTGGGTTCGCCTGATTTCATAGGGTTGCCACTTGATTTCGAGGAATATCTGGCAGAGTTGATGACCTGCCAAGCTGCCTTTGATTTAATAGGAGATGCCGAAATATATTTATCCAGATGATTTTTCCTCTCACTAGATATAGCTTTGTCATAGCGTTTCTTAAAAGATTTGTAAGTTTCAATGAATTCGGGATTCACCGAGGACATAACAAAAAGAGAATCAAGAGTACTCTTCAAAGACAAAATTTGAGGAGAAGCTTTTAAGGAATCAATTGGACTCTTATATATATATATATATATATATATATATATATATATATATATATATATATATATATATATATATATATATATATATAGGGTGATTTGTACAGAAACATTTTGAACTTCAAACTAAATTATATTAATTCTTAACAATCCTTTCCTTAGGATAACTGTTTTTTAGGATTTAAATTCATATCATACAAGTAGTTTCTTAAGAACAAGCGGTCAGCATAACTACTTCTTAATACAAATTCATCAAAGCAAAGGATCACACAAAAGGGATATCTTACTGACTAACCAGAGATGCTTCCCTTACATTATGCTTGGACAAGGACTAGATTGAAAAAATCATATCAATGTATTCACAAGCAGATCAACTTACAGCTCTACTTGGATCTCCAAAATCAATTCTCAATTGACCCATAGCTCGAATTATCGCCATCAAACTTTGAATGGTGTTACTGTACACTACTGGTTTATAAAGTTTACATTCTTCAATGGAATATCCTGTTTCATGTATGATTTTCATTTGCTTTACGATGGTACTTTTTCCTGATTCTCCAGCTCCTAAAAAATGAGAATATAAGTTGGATTCGTAACTCCGTTTATAATAACCGAATACTTACCAAGCAGAAGAAGCTTTACTTCGCTAGCAGCCCTTTCTCCATCGGCTCTCAAATCTCTGTCGATTTTTTTAGACCTCTCAGAGGCTTCTTTATCGCCTGTTGTACTGACTGCACAGCCCATATTTTTGAATTTTTATACAAGGATTCTTTCTATTTTTATGTGACACTTGTTGCTATTTTCTTAGGAAACAGACGACTCCACCCGCAATGGAATGACCAATTCGTAAGGAATCCACGGTATAGTTCTTCAAATTTGACACTAATGACAGTTAACTGAGAACTCAATATCAACGCGTCTAAAAAGGCGTTTTTTTATGTTGCAATATCTGGTTAACTTATTTTTATCGACCAAAGAGGTTGTAGCATGTCTTAGTTACTTCTTTTCGATGATTAATCTTTTTCTATTTTCATTATAGATATTGTTAAATGTTTCGAGTTCGTTAAATTAAATTCAGAAACTACAAATTCAAACTACACTTAAAAGTCGTAAGTGACAATAAGCATTTTGGTGTTGGTGTTTCATTATTATGTTTCCATATGGGTTTCATATGGAAAGATAGCTATAAATGAACGTTCAGATATTGTATACATTAAGTATTGTTACGAATTCGGGTTCTCTAGGATGATTTCCAATAACTAACTAAATTTAATTAATAAACAAATCGGTATTTATTTACAAAACAATAATTTCAAAATAACCACACTTTTCAATAACTGTCACTACTTCAAAACACAAGCTTCGTTCTTCTTTAATAACACGGTAATTCACTGTAGACTAATTGTAGACTCTCTCGTCTCTTCTATGGTCGCTTTTATATGTCTTGTCATTTCTTCGAGAAGCTTCCAGAATGTTCCAGTCTTCGAATTAAGAGGGCGGTTACTTCAACGTTCATCGAATATTCCAGAGAACACAGAGTCGGCTTTAGACATTTTCGTAACACTGCCCCCCTCTTAAGTTTGATCGTCCCGATCAAAATCTTCTGATACACCTCCACCGTGATACTTTGCTAGCCTATCTAAATGTACAACTTTAGGCTTCGTCCTAGGAGTGCGTTGGATTCGGTAGACAACATCATTTATCCTCTTTGTGACTTTATAGGCTCCTTCCCAATTCTGGCTCAATTTAGGTGATAACCCTTTCTTTCGCTGGGGATTGTACAACCATACTAAATCTCCTTCTTTGAATCCGGCTGAGTTCGCCCTCAAATCATACCTGGTCTTCATTCTGTCAGTACTAGCATCTATCTTATCCCGGACGTGCTCATGGATCTTTCTTAGGTGCAGTCTCAATTCATCTGCATAAGTCTTTACTTCCACTGGTGTATCTTCGGGAGTACCGAATAGCAAATCACATGGCAAACGTAATTCTCTACCAAAGAGTATCTTTGCTGGAGTATGACCTGTGGAATCATGAACCGATCCTCGATAAGCCATCAGCAGTACTGGCAAATGCCTGTCCCAATCCTTTTGGTGATCAGCCACAACCTTCGACAGATATTGTTCCATGGTGCGATTGAATCTTTCCACCATTCCATCAGACTGTGGATGTAATGGAGTGGTTCTGGTCTTTCGGATGTTCAATATCTCCATCACTTTCTTAAAAACTTCGCTTTCGAAGTTTCGTCCCTGGTCTGAGTGTAATTCCAGTGGAACTCCGTATCGGGATATGAACTGATCTACCAGTACACGTGCCACAGTCTCAGTCTCTTGGTTCGGAAGAGCATAGGCTTCAGGCCACTTGCTAAAGTAATCCATGACAACCAGAATGTATTTATTTCCATCGTTAGAAGTTGGAAAAGGCCCGGCAACATCAATAGCAATTCTCTCAAATGGAAGCCCTACGTTGTATTTCTCCATTTTTCCATGAGTTCTCTTTGAGGGTCCCTTAGTGGCTGCACATGTTGGACACTTTCTGCACCAAGCTTCTACGTCATCACGGCAGTAGACCCAATAAAATCTTTCCCTTATCCTTGCAATTGTCTTATTCACGCCAAAATGGGCCCCTGAGCTTCCACCGTGGATTTCCTGTAGAAGTTCTTGCACTTTGCTGGTTGGTACCACTAAGAGGGTTTTGATTTCTTTACCATCCGGACTTTCCCATTTCCTCTTGAGTAACCCATTTTCAAGAATTAAGGAATCCCATTGCGCCCACAGTGCCTTCGTTTTAGCGCTCATTGTTGAAATATCTTTCCAGGTGGGTCTACGGTCGAGTCTTTTCCAATCTCTGAGATGCTTTATTTCAGGATCTTGTTCCTGTGCCTCAATTAATTCTTCTGTCGTCCATCCCTGTTTCAAATCGATGGTAGTTCTCCTTAAATCGATTATTCCTTCTTTCATTTCAATTTTCTTGCAGTGTCGACATTCTTCTTTGCATGGTCGTCTGGATAAAGCATCAGCATTATTATGGATTTTTCCTCGTCGATGTTCTACTTTGCAGTCATATTGTTGCAGTCTTTCTATCCATCTTGCGATTTGGCCCTCTGGAATCTTCATCTGCAATAACCATTTGAGTGCTGCATGGTCAGTCCGAACCAAAAATCTTCTTCCATAAAGGTACTTGTGAAAATGCTCTATGGATTTTATCAGAGCTAACAATTCCTTTCGAGTAACGCAATAGTTTCTTTCTGATTTGTTGAAAGTTTTGCTGTAATATTCGATGACTCTTTCTTCGCCTCCTTGTACTTGTGACAAAACAGACCCAATGCCCATATTGCTAGCATCCGTATCTAGAATAAATAGTCCCGTAGTCTGTGGATACGACAAAATAGGACTTGAGCAAAGTGCAGCTTTAAGTTGTCGAAATGCTGCCTCGCACTCTCTTGTCCAGTTGAAGGTGGCTTTATTTTCAGTCAGTTTATGTAATGGTTTAGCTATATCAGCAAACTTATCTACAAATCTCCGATAATAGGTACATAGTCCTAGAAAACTTCTAACCTCATGTTTGTCTTTCGGTCTTGGCCATTCTCTTACTGCTTCGACCTTATCCTCTGATGTATGTATTCCGCTAGATGATATCGTATGTCCTAGAAAATGTACCTGATTTTGAAATAGGCAACACTTTTTATAGTTCAATTTCAAATGAGCATTCCTAAATCTGCTGAAAATTTCTTTCAAATTTTTCAAGTGGTCTTCGAAGGATGCTCCCATAACCATCACATCATCTAGGTATACTAAACAGGTTTTCCAAGTTAATCCTTTCAGAACCAATTCCATCAGTCGTTCAAACGTTGCCGGTGCATTGCATAACCCAAAAGGCATAACATTGAATTGGTACAATCCACTTCCAGTTGAGAATGCAGTTTTCTCTTTATCATCAGGGTGGATCTTTACTTGCCAGTATCCACTCTTTAGATCTAATGTCGAAAACCACTTCGACCCCGACAGTGTTGTTAACGTGTCATCTATTCTGGGTAGTGGATAGCTATCTTTCTTGGTAACATCATTAAGTTTCCGATAATCGACACAAAATCTTGTTGTCCCATCCTTCTTCTTAACTAGAACAACAGGTGCTGACCATGGACTTGATGACTCTTCTATGACTCCCTTCTCCTTCATGGATTTGATTAATTCAGCTACTTCTGATTGTTTAGCTAATGGAAGTCTTCGAGGAGCTTGTCGTATAGGGTGGGCATTCCCTGTGTCGATCCGGTGGGCAACTAAACCAGTTCCTTCGAGTTCTTGGTCTTCAAAGAGGTCGCTTTCTTCGTGGATAAATTTTCGAGCCAATTTTAACTGTTCTGATGATAAATGTTTCCATGAACTCTCCAATTTAGTGAAATCAACATACTTTTTCTTAGTTTCCTGTATATCAGCTGGTTCCTCACATCGAGCTATCCACGACACTGGTTCCAATGTAGCCACTGTTTTTCCTTGTTCAATATTTAGCTGTTCGTTACTAATATTAGCTACTCTTACAGGGATGTTTCGTTTTGTCAGAGATAAAGTCCTAGCCGTTAAAAATGTACAGTCTAATTTAGGTTCAATGAGTCCAACACACCACCCAGGATCGTGTTCTGGTCTTACATAGATAATATGCTCTGAGCAAGCAGGTATCTTATAGGCTTGAATTGTTTTCAGACTTACTTGATTTTCATTGGAGCCATAGTTTGGAATGAATTCCTCATTTCCAATCTTTAAAATTCCAGTATTCTTCTCGTAAACTAATCCATATTTTTTCACAACGTCCATACCCAAAATAAACTCATCAGTAATGTCTGCTACAAGAACTTTATGTGGGATCTGCAATCTTCCCCCAATTTCCAATAAAATATCAGCTTCTCCACGAATATAGCTCCTTTGACCAGTTGCTGTCTTCAGAGTTATATTGTACCTCATTGGAGTAATTTTAGATGTTGGTAATATATCAGGCCTAACTAATGATACTTCAGCGCCAGTATCAACAATTACCTTCACAGGTTGTCCTGAGATTGAGCCATTAACTGATAAGCTTCCACCTGCAATGCTTCTAATGAAAACGGTCCTGGGGGCTGTCACTTCCCCAGTCAGAGTTTGCCCCTTTACTCTGACTGGTGGTAGTTTTCCTGATTCCTCCTAGGTGCTGGTGAGGATGATCTTCCTCTGTTTCGGTTATCATCTCTGCCTCTGTTCATTCTGGAACGACATTCTCTACTAGTGTGTCCATATTTTCCACACGAGTAACATTCACCCTTAAAAGATACTCGGTTCTTTTCAAAGGAAGAAATGAGTTTGTCTAACCGTTCTAATATATCCACTCCAAGTGTTTTATTTTCCTCTACTTCCACTTTTCGAGCTCTGTGTGTTGCTCGGTTATTACAAGATGTTAGTTTTGCTGTTTCAAATTCCAGAGCCCTCACTAAAGCATCATTTCCTGTTCTTGGTCTCAAAATTTTCAGATGTTGAATCAGGTCGGTGTCTTTTAACCCATTCACAAAAGATTTGACACTCAATTGCTCAAGGATATCATCTGGAGCCATTGGGTAGGCTAACCGAGTCAACTTTTCTACTTCGGCCTGAAATTCTTGTAGTGATTCATTTGCCAATTGATGCCTACCTTCTAATTGGGCCTGATACAACATTTCTTTATGATCATCACCATATCTCAACTCTAGGGATTTTATTAGAGTTATGTAATCTTCCTGCTCTTTTACTGACAATTTTTGTAACAGTTCTGCAGCTTTACCTCTGAGGGACAAAACCAGTTCTACTGCTTTCATTTCATCTGTCCAACCATTAGCTTGGGCTGCTGCTTCAAACTGTCGTTTGAATATTGGCCAGGAAGAATCTCCATCAAAAGTAGGTGGCTTCGAAACTTTCTGTCTGGGGACTGGATTTGACATTACTTTTGATTCATTTCTTTCCACTGTAGATATTCGCTTTTCTAAATCTTTCAATACCTGTGATTCACGTTCTTCTAAATTATGCAATTGCTCCTCCAGGTCTTCCTTCACATGAACTATTTCTTCAGTTATTTCACCTCTCAATTTCTCATTATCCTCCTTCCTACGTTTGTCGAGGTCTTCCAGGATTTTCTGTAATCTTTGTAATTCATCTAATTTTTCTTGCTCTCGACGTTTTTGTTTTTCTAATTTCTCCCGTTCTCGACTTTTCTGCTCTTCCAATTTCTCCTGTTCTCGACGTTTCTGCTCTTCCCATTTCTCCTGTTCTCGACGTTTCTGCTCTTCCAATTTCTCCTGTTCTCGACGTTTCTGCTCTTCCAATTTCTCCTGTTCTCGACATTTCTGCTCCCGTTGACGTTGTTCCTCTTGTTCGGCGAGTTTTTGCATTATTTTTTCCATCATCGATTCCATTTTTCTGGTTATTGGCATCCCACACTTCTGACACCAGTTGTTACGAATTCGGGTTCTCTAGGATGATTTCCAATAACTAACTAAATTTAATTAATAAACAAATCGGTATTTATTTACAAAACAATAATTTCAAAATAACCACACTTTTCAATAACTGTCACTACTTCAAAACACAAGCTTCGTTCTTCTTTAATAACACGGTAATTCACTGTAGACTAATTGTAGACTCTCTCGTCTCTTCTATGGTCGCTTTTATATGTCTTGTCATTTCTTCGAGAAGCTTCCAGAATGTTCCAGTCTTCGAATTAAGAGGGCGGTTACTTCAACGTTCATCGAATATTCCAGAGAACACAGAGTCGGCTTTAGACATTTTCGTAACAGTATCATACTATGATACTAAACTCTGCTGCAGTTAGTTGTAATAACCTTCAGGGTCCTAAAATATAATTTTACAAATTTATTCAATAGCAAAAAGTAAATTTTGAGGAAGCAAGGGTTGTTCACTGCAATGTATACTATAGAAATATCATACCACTTTTAAAACGCAATTAATCTGAATATCTCTCACGTTTAACTATTTTTGTATGTAATATAGACATTTTTTGTTTATGTTAAAAAAACCTGAAATATTGAGTCGATTAACACAGCGTTTCTCAACCTGTGGGGCAAGAGCATACTGTAGGAGGGGGTGAGAGCACACAAACCACAAAAGATTATTTTAGTATTACATACCATGGTTACATTGAAACGTTTAGTTTCTGGCAGAAAGCCAGAATATGAATGATCTATCCAAGTATTGATGAAATAATTTTTCCAGCTAGTCTTCAGCTTATCTTAGAATATTATTTTGTGGGTGTAAACATCAGGAAAGCTTATTCAGAATATACATCTATACAGGTATATCTTACTTGAGCCCTCATACAACCCGCCGAGTAAGTTAGTCGGGTCCCGCGATTCGAATCAAATTTATTAAAAAAACTGAGAAAAACATCTCATCATTCTCCTAGTTTTGAAAAAAATTCTTTCACTCAATGGGTAGTCCTTTCTGAAAAGATATACCTACCATTCTTATTGGTTTGACCTTGAAAACAAGTTTTTTTTCAGATGCGAAACAAAAACATGTTTAATTCTTCGATTCTTGCTACTCATAGTTCTGTAGATTTTACATATCAATTCGGAGTTTTTCAAAGGTTTTGAAGATTTTTGCAACTAAGACGTCCATTTCGATATAATTTGTTGTCTCTTTGAAGTAGATGACCAAAAAACGTTAATTATTCTGCAGATGGAACTGTTTGAGCTAAAGGAGGACACACGTTTAAAAAAACTCTCAGGTATGTAAAACTTGAAATTAAGCAGAAATACTTTCCAAAAGAGATATTTTCAAGCCTCTCCAAATTTCTTACAAACGTAATATGTAGCTCAATTTGGCAATACGTACTGGCGGCATTTTTAAAGCTGCATTTTCAAATCAAAAACAAGAACTATGATCACAGATAACACTTCGAATGATCTGTTGCATAGATAAAGGATATATCTGTTGATATCAGGCCCAATTTAGAACATATGTCTGGGTCGTCACCGCAACCGAGAAAATAGAAAAAAAGAGAATAAGAAGAAGAACAATCTGGTACGCTGTACGGTAGGAGTATGAGGTTAACTTTGTGTTTGAGAAAGGAAAGTTTTGAATAACTTGGTAAAAGCTAATAAGATTATCCACTGAGGTTTTCATTTTTTAAAGGTCACTTTGCAGTTACTTGTACTGCAGAACTAAAAGCAATTCCTACTTTTTTGAGTTCATTTCTACGAATGTTTGTAATGGTAAAATTTTTGTATCTTGGGTTATTTTATAAAAGTTTTCTTCCCTCTATTATCTACAAATTATATAACTATTGTCAAAGGACCATTGTTGGAATCTTTGTAGAAGCGAGTATTTTGAAAATTATTCCATGGGGATTTGCAAATAGTATGTGATAAAGATTCAAGTACGGTTAACAGTTCAGCGTCGTTATATTCAGTTGCTTTTTCACGCAAGGCATGAATTTCATTCTGTATTAGTGACATATTAATTCCATTATGAACATCAATGTTAAAATCTTGAAGAGCCTTGGTGATAGCAAGTTAACATTTCGGGGGAGCAGTTATCCAATAACTAGCAAATAAAGAACAATAATTTCAACACCTGCATAACAAAAAAAAGAACATCTTTTTTATGCTTGGCCTTGTCGACAACCTATTTGGAGTACGCTGATTGAATTGGAAAGCAATAGGGATCTCCTATAGGAAGGTCCAATGGGCTAGCTAATAGGCTGTATGCCGAATTTCAGTCGGCTACTGAAAAATATCTTGCGGAAGGCCAAATGACATCTGATTAATGATCTCTATTGAGTGAGTAAAGTATTTGGGTTTGAACTCTACCATGTTCTACAGGGGTTTCTCCTTAGGTTCATAACTTTTAGAGCTGTAGCACTAATATTCTCCACAATGTCTAGCCAAATTAACCCACTATATAGAATAAGTCTTGGGTACTAGATCAAATTCAACCTGCTAATATATAATTATTAATCACTGTAGGATTAATAAATGGGCACTCATGTAGATTGGTTTGTATGAATTTTATGTAGTGACATATTGAGGTTCTGTATTAACTTTCAATGTTACTAGAGGCCATAAGGCGAAGGTGATCCGCATATTGAATTAGCTCTACTTCGTCAAAGATCCAACTGCCTCACCCGTTTCAGGATCAAGTAATAAGTATACTGCCTAGTAAGATAACAATCGATGCATTAAATATATCATACGATATTTTTGTTAATATAAATTTTCAGTATATACCGATTCACATAGTCATAAGCTAACTTGATATCAATGAATACAATTACAGTTATGTTTCCAGTTGACATTCCCTTACATACAGTGTATTTTAGTAATTAAGTATTATTAATAATTTAAAACTGACTTGATATCAATGAATACAATTACAGTTATGTTTCCAGTTGACATTCCCTTACATACAGTGTATTTTTGTAATTAAGTATTATTAATAATTTAAAACTGAACTTTAATGCAATGAGCAATATATTTGAATGGCTATTTGGTAGAGTGGAAGAATGGCTTGCCAAACTCCTATCATTTGTGTAATTGAAATATTATTATGCAATAAATATATTATTATATAGCTCTAGTGATATGAACTAGACAGTCAAAGATTGATTTAGCTTTTCTAAAACCCATTTGGAGGGATTAGTCATCTTTTCCATGTATTGCTTGTGTCTTTTGAGATTGTAGATTCTCATAATACTATTAATAATAATTTATTGCTCCAGAAAATACAAGATGATAAATATACATAAACATCTCATAAATTAAAATGATAGTCATATTATCATAATTGGAGATTAATGAATTCCTCCACAGAGTGGAATACATGTTTCAGTGAAAACTTGACATTCTCCCATTAACGTCAATAAGGTTGCTCATTTTATTGAATAATTTAATACCCTGGTATACATGTGAGTTTTGTGCAACCTTCAACCTTGAAAAAGGTAAGTGTATCCAGCATTATCTCCTGCTTGGTAGTTATGCAGATCCCTGTTCTTGATATATGAATTCTCATATAACCCTTGATAAAGCAGAGCAAGTTAAAGATATACAGACAGGGTAGTTTCAAATTCGGAGGTTCGAAAACTAAGGCCTGCAATGCAGGCTCTCTGGCAGCGCCAGAGCACCAAATCGCACCCCAATACTTCAAACCATAGAACAACACCGACTGGATTCAGCTATAAAACATGTACAGTTACCGAATCTCTCAGAGCTCTCTTCTTAAAACATCTCATGCTCAAATTCGAACACACCCCATCAACATGACATCCCCATGTAAGTTTATCCACCAATACTCTCAGAAAGTTAATCTTATTCACCTGCTCAACAGATCTACCAAGTACCTTAAATAGTTATGGTCATCAGGTATTTTTTGGCAAAAATCGAATCGCAAATGTTTTGACTGCATTTATGACTAGTCCATTTTTTAGAACACTGGGCTAGAGAGCTACGGGGCGGTAATTGGACGCTAAATTGGGATTTCTGTTTGGCGTATAAAACAATAGTATACGCAAATTTCTTAATGTTCCCACTAGCTGAGTTGCTTCTAGAAGATTGTTGAATATATATGTTAGCTTCTTTACTTTATTGTTTATGTTTCGGTAGATGTTTCAGAACATTGTAAGATATTCTTTAGATTGTTTGATATGATAGGAATTTTTTTCATAAGCAAACTTTTAGGTTAAGTGAATGCATTTATATTAGGTGGGATTTGATCTGCTGGGCAGTTAGAATTTCTCTGGTGCAAGAAATAATAGGTCATTGTATGGGATTATAGTTCCTTGCATCTGAAAATATTTTGATTAGGTGCCACGCTTAGGAGGTTTCTCTGATGGACCCTCATGAAAACTCAAACTTTCCATTTCGATTTTGTTGTGGCATTTTTGACCTTCACCTAGTTTTTGACTGTTGATATATAATCCTTGAATTTGATCCTTCTCATATTCAGCGCGGGATGCAGCGTTCTTTACCAGCTCCAAAAAGGGGAAGTGGTCGCTTTTGCCTGGATACTCGAACACCGTCCAACAACTAGTTCTAGCTATTCTACATTGTTAAGAGCACTGTCGTTTTGGTTAGTAGTGGAAAATCTAGTTCCCGAGCCATAATTGAGGATCACCTGGTATTTTGTGTTGAGGAATTCCCTTATTGAGTGCCATTAATTAGCATTACTTACCTTCGAACTTCATATTTGGTGTTGAGTATTCTGGTCATCAAGCTATAGGATTCTTTTATTCAATCTCTCTACGACTGACTCTAAATCATTAACTTGTAATATTATATCAGGAGGGTTATACATATTGACTGTTGTAATATTATTTATTACAGTACATTGCACCTGCGTTCTGATATGTGAATTGTTATTTCGATTTATTTTTCTATATTGGATGTTATTTCTTATAAATATAGCTACCCCTCTTCTGTCATTTCCTCTTTCATCTCGAATAACGGAATATCTGTTTATATTGCAGCAGTATTATGATTACTTATAGCTAGATTTGTATCCATTGTAACTTGTATTGAATTTATTTTATTAATGTTTATTTGGTGTATGTTCCACTGTAATATTATTCGGATTTGTCTGTTTGCAACTAATTAATAACAGTCCCCTGAGGACGAGTTTGGCTCTTCTTATAGGGCATTCATATTGTTTTAAATTGGTTAATTAAATCCTCAATTCAATCATTTTCATATTTGTCAGTTCACGTATTTAAAATCTTTTTAAAGGTATCTATCAGCCAGACATGTTTAGATTGTATTCAGAAGTACTGAGTTTACTAACCCTGATGTGGTAATTGTCTTGATAACTTTCATATTTTCTTAATAAAACCGAGCTTGGCTGAAATTGTGGGGATCCATTGAATCAATTAGACAGTAGGCTTGGCCTTCTTATTGTATCCTGCTTTTCCTTCTTTCTCTTGTTTCTAACTTCTACCGTGATTCTATATTTTGGCTGTAAGTTTATTTTGTTTTAGGTCATTACAAGTAGTCATCATGAGAGAAATAGCGATTGTATAATCTATCATACTGTATTTGTTGTTTTCAACAAAATAATTAGCCGCATGGACCGGGTTGAATTATACCTCAACTAATTTAACACTCTCTCTTTCGACATTAATTACACCTTCAACTTAATGTTTCAACAATATTTTACCGATAATCGTTGGTTGAAGATTTTCAATGCTAGACTGATTAATTTCAGTTAAAGTTATAAATAGTCGTTTGTCAGTAGGCACGGTAACCAAGCTAGTTAGTCGCGTACTTAGCGTACGCTGGCTAATATTTGGGAGGTCTCGGGTTCAAACCTCGGGGCCGAATGGTCTGCCATGAGTTGTTTTCAGAGGTTTCCTCTTGGTAATGTAAGTCACTGCTTACAAACTTATAAGACGAATGCTGGGCCAGTATTAATCCTCTGAACCCTACCCACACTTCCTATGTTCCATGAATATCCCGCACCTATCCTTAATGCACTTGTACATACAAGTGTATTCTCTGATCTGGCTGAAGGAGTTAACCCCAAACTCAAGCAGCCCGCCTCCTTGACACATACTTCAGGGAGGAATGAAACACGTGTGTGTTTCCTTCCCTTTTTAGGCACGGTTAATGTCACGGTTAATGGTTCCCTTTCAGAAGTTTTTGGTTTGAGACATGATTTCTATTTCAGAAATTAGATCTGTATCTTTATTTTCAACAGCTTCCTTTGTTAATGCACTCATTTCATTTGATAGAACAATTATCTCTGTGAATGCTAGTGCTGTTTTACTACGAACATTATCAACTATTTCATTAAACTTGGAAGACTAGCTACTCTGTATCAAAGATTCAGGACACGTTGATTCCTTATAATATTTCATTATTTGAAAGTGGAATATTCATTGCATCCATAATCTCATCCGAATATCATAAAAAGAACATCGGGGAGCGTAGCCCCCTTCAACTAATCACCGTTAAGGTGTCTGATCGTCTTTAGATAGTCAATACGTCAACAAATTGAAAAATAAATTTTGGTAGCAAATATGAAATGATTTTATTATTAAGTACTCCATATAGTTATAGCGAATATGAAATTATTTTGTTATTACTGCAGCTAGTGATAGCGAATATGAAATTATTTGGTTAATACTTCAGCTAATTACTAATTTTTGAAAAACTCACCACTATTGGGGATGGATTAGTTACCTTGAATCTACACCAGTACCTGACGCTTCTTCCTTTGGATCCAGTGCATGGAGATTTTAATAGGTTTTTCGCTTCTCATCAGTAGAAATTATTTCAGACAAAGAAACTGCTAACATTGGCACACGAGTATTAACTTCTGGTTTGTTTGAAGAGAAGCGTACAAAGGAGTATTAACTGAATGTAATGTTTGTTCTTCTATTACCAAAACCCAATGGTGAATAAGCGAGTATGTGATGATCTAAATATAATTTGATTGTTATTGTTTCTCAGGAGATGAGCTAACATTTTTATGTTCAATAAACAACATGAGGATGCATCTCTTTTGAGCTTATTTATACTTGAGAACTCAATTAATTATTGATAGTTGATGAAAAAGAAAAATTATGAGAATCAATGCATTTTTCATTCAATATGTGAATTATATTTCGATATGTATATATATATATATATATATATATATATATATATATATATATATATATATATATATATATATATATATATATATATATATATATATATATATATATATATATATATATATATATATATATATATATATATATATATATATATATATATATATATATATATATATATATATATATATATATATATATATATATATATATATATATATATATATATATATATATATATATATAATATAGGTATATATATATATATATATATATATATATATATATATATATATATATATATATATATATATATATATATATATATATATATATATATATATATATATATATATATATATATATATGCATCATGGGGATTGTTGGAAGATTAAAAAGCCATTCTTGTTTCAAACATTTATTCAATCAGTTCCATGAGTTGAATATACTGAACAGTTAGTTACAAGGATATATGTATTTGAAATGAGTGGCAACAATAACATTTATTCACAACACAGCAGGAAATATTCATGTATCACATTATCGTCTTCAAAAAATCGAAGATTCGAATTTTCGATATGATTTGCAGTTCTGCATCTAAACTTCAACATTATTTACAATTACAACTACTTCGAAAATAGCTATCACAAAGTAGGTAGAAGAAGCTATTTCGAATGACTAACAAGCATAGAAAAAGTACCTTCAAAATTTTAAAGGTTCTGGATAGTGCCTACTTCAGTCGTTACAATAAAATTGAGATATTTTTCCTATTAATAAGTGAACAAAAAGGATTTATAGTGATTTAAAAATTATCTATAAAACCATCCTGATTTAGCATACTTAATACTTACTGGAAACGATGCCTTTATCAACATTCTCTCTGTATTGTTATACTTGTGATTAATAAATATTAAAATAAGATATTTATATCAGAAAAGACGTGAAAAGTTTATGTTAACTTCGACATTGATAATATGGTTTATAACTTAGTTATTTCTTTAAATATTAGATAGTTTTACTTACTCCCGTCAATACCGTTAAGTATGGCATTTTTTATTTTCAATGTACCTACCTACTATGTTTATCAAATGCATTTTCATACGAAGAATATGAAATATTATACCAGATATTAGATCGAAGTTCTAAGATCGTTAGTTTATATGAAAATCTTTTATATTTGTTATATTCAAAAAGTCTCTTTACTAAGATGTGTTGTAATTTGAATCTTGAAATAATCCTCATTTTCCTAGGACTAATATAGTTTAAAATACGAATAATACTTTTGGTAAATCTATTGATTTCAATATTCATTATAAATTTTAGCCTAAAGTGGCTTATTTTGTTCAGTTTAAAGTTTTATAAGCAGCAATTATTCAGATATAATTAAGGTACTAAAGAAAAAGCTGACATCTAAAAATATTTTTTATGTGATAAAAGAAAAATTTGTTCGATATTTATTATCTTCATTTACGTTGGAATATACGAAAGTAGATCTCCGAATCAATCATTCAAATTTCGATAGTATTGAATGAAATATTCCATACTGAACATGGAGTAACCGACTAGTTACTATTCTAATAACCCCAAATTTCAAGTCTTTTCAAGTAGAAACCACATTTGGGTACCCGCAGTGTAGCAAATCAAATATTTTTGCTTTCACCTTATAATGATTCATATTGAAAAGGAAAATTTAGCCTGATCACTTGGTGCATTTTCTTAGCTGTATTATTATTAAAATATTTGAATCAGTTCAATTTGAATCGTTATCTTCAAGATGAGTTGAAGCTGACGCTATAAAAATAAAGCAGTTGAACTTACTTTTTCTGAATGCCTTGTTTGTTTGCTTTCAAATAGAAAGAGATTTTTCTCTAAAGGAATTACGAAATAACCCTAACATACTTGATTGGATAATTAGTGTGTGTTAAATAATCAATGTTTCAAGATACCGATTATCATCTTTATATATATATATATATATATATATATATATATATATATATATATATATATATATAATATATATATATATATATATATATATATATATATATATATATATATATATATATATATAATATCATATTAATCTGGGAGGAGAAATAATCTGATCACCGTTCAAAATAGTAAAATATCATGATCCATTCAAAGAATACTTTAGCTGCACACAAAACGCTTCATTTTACAGTGCTTGAGTATACATTTTTCAATATTGATTAAATTTCGGTGGTTTTTGTTTAGTAACTCATAACTTTATTTTAAATGTATAAAAGCAATAGCGTGTCGGGAAAAAATATTTCGCTAACTATGTTCAAATTTCCATCATATGACGCCAACCAATTGGACAACCCTGAACATGTTGGGCGGTAGAGCTACCTCTACTATTTGAGAAACACTAATATCGATAATCCAATAGAGTTTCAATATCAGCAATCATAATTTTATGAGCATAGTTATTTCGTTATTTCCAATCATAAATCTTAGAACACTAGATAAGTATTCAATTATGATAACGCATTAAAACTATATTAATCGTAAAGTATATAATAGAAGTGACTTATACAACTCGAAAAACAAAGCCTATTCAAATGGAGTATAATTTTCTTGATGATTTTATATTATTTTTGCAATAGATTTAATGACACTTCCTTTGTATGCATTATTTTCTAAATTATTGGATGGACTAGAATATAACTCAGGTACTATGTATGCTATTCCAGTTCTTAACTGGCAAAATTGGTTACTCTTGCGGCTCCCCTGTTTCACATAATGTGAAATGGACACAGCAATAAATGAGAGTTTTAAGAGTTCATTCAATTCTTTCATAATTTGAATAGAATTTAATGGTTATTATTGAATGACTTCTAATAATTGAGATTAATAAATAGATTGATTAAATAATAAGAGCACCTTTTAATATACATAATAAGATCTCTCAGATTTTTTATGTGAAAATCTCATTTTAGACGAGCAATTTCATAAAATTTTCATTAAATTGTCATTGAATTATATAAAATGAATTTCTATACCTGATACTACCAACTACTTTTTGCTTAAATCATATGTGAATATAAACTTTTATTGAGAACTTGTAATATGTAAGATTATATCATATTTTAATTTAAATTCTGAGAAACCCCGCATTACACACACACACACACACACACACACACACACACACACACACACACACACACACACACACAAACAAACACACACAACCACAAACACAACCACACACACACACAACCACATACACAAACACACAATCACTAACACACACCCACACCACACACACACACACACACACACACACACACACACACACACACACACACACACATATATATATATATATATATATATATATATATATATATATATATATTAAATTAATGCTATTGATTGTTCATAATATTAAAACGATATATTGACCTCCTTTTGTAGATTTAAAAAACGCCAGATTTACATACCTGGGCTGAACATTATATTTTGTTAATAGTTATTCCTATAAGAGTTACATTGATAATGCACGAATATTTGACAAAAATCTTTTATAACCTTCGCGTGGCGTATGAAAGACAGTTTCTTGTAGTTAGGTACTCAATTTCAACTCCATGTGTTTCATTAATCATGTCTCTTAAATACATTATTCATTGATAGATATCTCATTACGTGCAGAACAAAATAAAAATTTGCTAATAAACATTTGGTACACTCAGAAATATCTAATACCTAATTCTACATACAGTACGTCACAAAATAATTGGCACCTGTTCTATCAGTCATAATTTCAATTACATACGTCGACATAATAACACCTCAACAATAAGAATATAATTTTAAAATACATGTATGCTGTACACTTAGTTCAGAAGCAACACTGATTTTTCCGAAAATTACAAGTTAGCAATACCTTACAGGCAGTGAACACATTCTGAACAATCAGTCATTCTTTATGATTTGATAATTGTCTAGGAGACACTAGAATTTAGATACTCATTATAGGATATCATGTTGAAGCCATCTAAATTTACTCTTACAGAATACCAGCACTGTAACTACTGAATTACATAATTCGAGCTAATGTAGGTAAGTTTAACGCGTGACATATACTAGAAGTGTCTTCAGAAAAGTCGCTTTTAAACTATACAATTTCGGTGTAATGCAATTTTCTTATAATGCAAGCCATTGCAAGCACTTCGTCATTCCCCCTGTTTACTTTTATACAACTAGGTCTCAATCCTTTCCTAGCCAAACAACCAAAATTTGCTGACAATTATATAGGACTAGAATTTATTTAACTCGTATAGTTGATCGGAAATCTCTGGGATTCATTTCGTATAGAAATTGCATTATGTTCAGCGGCTTCGAGAAGTAACTCAATAGAGTTTAATTTCCGAATTTGAACAACTTTCCTGTTAGAAAGTATATCATCACAGTTTAGAATTTTAGACGAAATTTGTGTCTCGCAAGCAGTGGTGTAACTACATCTAGTAGAGCTGATCGACAGAAGATAATTAATCTACTTAATTCTAGGAAAAAATCGTACAATGATGGAGGGCAACTTTTGAACTCATAAAATTATTCGAATTTTAATTTACTGCGTCAAAATTTAAACATATGAAATAGAAAGGTTGAATTCACCTACTTCATGTAAAATCTTTATGACAGACTCTTGACTTTATGTTTAACGAATACAGTAAATTACAAAAATTATCAACATTTTGTAGGGCAATGAAAACATTCTGAAAATTTAACTTGAAGAGAATACAGCTCTTTCTCAAGATTTTTTTCTAATAGCTGAGATAATCGAATTCCATTTAATTATTAACGGTTGGAAATTTATTTATATGAGAAATATTCATTTCTTGAGTATATAAGGTGACCTAATACTTCTAAAGCTACATTTTCAATCGATTCGCGGACTAAAGATAATCAACGTAGCTGTTTTCAATAAAATTTCGTGTCGGAATCATCAACCCGTAAAAATGTTTTTTCAAAATGCAAAATTTCACTTCCGTGCTGAATTTCAAACATGCGCAATTTGACGAATATAAAAATATATATATATATTTATATATAAATATATACCTCACTATATATATATATATATATATATATAATATAAATATATGTATGTAGATATATATATATATATATATATATATATATATTATATATATTATATATATATATATATATATATATATATATATATATATATATATATATATATATATATAATATATAGAAAACAGAATTCTTCGTGTTATCGGAACACGTTCGTGACAATAAAATCAAGTACTAGGACATTTATTTGAAACTAATCAAACAAACCTCCTAGCGGAGCTGGTTTTACGAGTTCACGAAACATCGAAATGCCTCCATATACCTTGGACGGTGTATGTTAGAAACATTAAGTTGTTTATCACAATCAATGGAAATGATAGACAGTCTGTTTCGCCCTTATTTGGGGCTCATTAGTATCATCCAACCATCGAAAGTGATAACCAACCAAATATTTTTAACGGCCTTATATTTTCCTTCAAGTGACTATATGGCATATAAATATGACACAGCGCCACCAGTCGGAAACAAATGAACCACATCTTACAGATTGCATTACATTGATTTGATGTGGCAACTTTACTCTTGCTTAGCGAATAAAGTAACCACCTTCGGGTGTCAGGACGTACGAGTTCACGTTGCCGAAATGTTTTCATCTTACACAGCTTACAGATAGTAAGCTGTGGTTCATTTGTTTCCGCCTGGTGGCGCTGTGTCATATTTACATGCCACATAGTCACTGGAAGGCCGTTAGAAATATTTGGTTGGTTATCACTTTCGATGGATGGATGATACTGATGAGCCCCAAATAAGGGCGAAACAGACTGTCTATCATTACCATTGATTGTGATAAACAACTTAATGTTTCTAACAAACACCGTCCAAGGTATATGGAGGCATTTCGATGTTTCGTGAACTCGTAAAACCAGCTCCGCTAGAAGGTTTGTTTGATTAGTTTCAAATAAATGTCCTAGTACTTGATTTTATATATAATATATATATATATATACATATATTTATATATATATATATATATATATATATATATATATATATATATATATATATATATATATATATATATATATATATATATATTCATTTGAATTGTTGTTGTCTGTGTTTCAACTTTTTGATAATTGTTAGCAATAACAGGCTTGGTGAATCTCAAAAAAACTTTTTTTTTAAAAAGTTGACGTTTCGCCACGAATGTCGTGGCGTCAAGTTTTTAATAAAATCGAGTTTTTTTGAGATTCACCAAACCAGTTATTGCTAATAATTATAAAAAAGTTATATATAAATATATATATATATATAAATAAATATATATAAATATATATATATATATATATATATATATATATATATACCTATTCGTACCTATTTCATCGATTTACATCTTTTGCTCAACAATAGCTAGTATAGTGGTTGTTGCGTGTTTCCTATATTAAATGGGGAACATCGGTGGAAACGAATACAATTCAATATTTTCTGTAGCGGAGTATATAGTACTGGCATTGTCCAGAATACGCAGCAGTTATAGGGTGGAGGAAAAATGAAGTAGTAGAATTTGAATTGTTTCGCGCAGTCGCTAGCTTGTGGGATATATGAAAAAAATAGGGAGAAATAAGAATTGATTACCAGAAAATACTTCAATGTCAAGCAGAAAGAGATTTCGAAATAATAAAATCGTTAGGGACCCCGTTCCATCACTAACATAAAAACAAAAACAAAATTGCAGCAAAAAAAGTGAGGCTGGGTCCACCAAAAACGGAATGGTTTGGATATATTCCTCTAAGTTTTCTTATCGAAAATAGCGTTTCAATAGAAAGCGGTAATACACTACAGTTCTTTTTAAAGAATGAATTGCTTTATAGTTATTGCGACACTTATTTTTACTCAGACATGCAACAGCTGTGCCTACATGTTTCCAGACACAATTTGCTCGATTCAACAGCGAAGTTGTTAAGTTGCATGTTGCAGACCATGTTACTTGGTCTGTACATGAATTAACTGTCAAAAAAATGAAAGCAGACTCAAGCCAATCTAGGATTGTGCCAAGTTTTTTTTTTAAATGGGCAATTTAGAATTAGTGCGCGTGCTGACATCACATTCGGCCTGCGAATTGATTGACAATGTAGCTTTTGGTTATGTTCAAAATAATTTTTCATTATGTATAGTATGGACCTGGATGACAGGAATAACAAGTGAAGCAGAGTGAACGGTAGGTTCTGTTTTATAGTAATTGAGACAGAATATTAGTTATACGCAAGCGTACATTAGTTTTAATATTTTCTGTAGCATAAACAATCTGGAAATAAAATATCGAAATTGAGAACTTATTTTTGGAAGCTTATCTTTTTTACAGACCGAATTTTCCATTACTCGAAGCAAAGGGTATATTTTGTCAAATATGCTGATCTGAAGAAATTATGAGAAAACTTTATACCGTGACCTCCTGATTATACCTTCTTACTGTGAAAAAAACTGCGAGTCTAGAGCACAATAACCGGAAATTTTCAACTGGTAGATACTTCTCTGTCGAAAATTGATTAATGATCAGAGAATATCATTGCATTTGATACATCCTTTCCCACTTTTTAAATTATCGTCAATTTGTCGTGGAATGCGCTTATCAGAAAAAATAAATGTTCAAAATTTCAATGGCATTCACTAGTTGAAAAACTATAAACGATTGCTACTGGAAAACTTGGACGACGAGGTAGGTGGAGAATTTCTACTATTGAAAGCCGATCTTTCTCTTCAAGATTTAAACTCATAGGTCATAATATTTATTACTTCGAACTATTTTTTCCCTGTTTATATTTCGAATTTTAATTCGTGCCAATGAAATCAAGTGGTTTAGAGCTTATTTGGAAGTATTGTTTTATCTTTGTAGCTGCATCACTGGCCGCGGTGTTCCGAACAAAAATACATCAGCTCACCAATTATGGAAAAGAAAGGTATTGTTCACTTATTGTTCCAGAATTAAATCCACAAGATATTTAACTCAAAGAACTTTCTTCCACACTAGGACTAGGCAAAGGGTTTGGATCTCCATTTGAATGCCTTAATGGTTTAGGAGAAGACCTAGAATTACTGGTCATAGATTGCATCGTCTGTGAGCGTGGTGCAGTGAATCGCATACTGTATGCTGGTCTGTCTTGCCCCTAAAAAAGGATACATTGTCCATTTCATCAGAATAACATACAAATATCTACCTTTGAATATTGACACACAATATCAACTGACTTACTTGGTTTCCATTTCCACTTTGTCTGACATTTTTGTATGGTTGGAAAATTACTAAATACACCTTTGGTGTAAACAGACATCCCAGGGCTACTGTTGCGCTTATGTTCAAGCACATACACATACTTACAATTTGAATCTGAAATTAGTGATTATTCGCTTCAGATATTATATACATATATACAAAGATAACTAAGTGTCGTCTGAGATTTTGAAGGTAGTATACAGAAAAGAAAAAAGAGCCTTGGATTTCATAAGACGATAAAGGTTTCGAACGATTGGGCTTGTTTTTAATATTTACGGGTCTCAGTACATTTTGTGTAACAAAATTCATGGAATATCTGAATTTTGCTCCATTCATGTGGTAAATTGTTGCTAGTGTGACAGCTGACAGTTTAGGGTCGAAATAAAAACGAATTTCTTGGTATAGCCTAGGAGCTAACAACAGTTATGGTATTCAAAATTTTTTGAACACCGTGTCGCATTTGATTGCTTTCCAGAGGGCGTAGGAGTGCAAGAAGATGCATGTTGCCAGCCGGGAATGTTGCATTTAGCTGAGAGGGGGTAGAATTGCTATCAATCTGTTCGAATTAAAGTCCACCATTACTCCATATATTTACCATTTCTCTAGAAACAACTCATCGTTTTACCAGAAAATTCGGGAAAAGTGGGAAATTGCTAGCAAACCGCTCGAAAATGACTCAAAATCTGTAATTTTCTAATACTACATTTTTCGAAAATCCTTATTGTGTTTCCAAGAAGAGTGGTCAAAGCGACCGATTTGCAAGAGCTTTTCAATTTTGACTGCATTTCGCGGAAAACGATAATTTTTTTCAAATGTCAGTAACATGATATGGGGACTATCATCTGAACAATTCGAGACCACTTTCAGCTTCTTACGGTTCCTTGTTGTCGATTTACAGCCGATTTCTAACCCGCGACTCAACGCAACATTCCCAGCCGTATCCCGCTTGGCTGCACCACATTTCCAGCTGGAGACATTCATTTTCCTACATATCTGCACTTCTTCTATGAAGTATGCACTCCTTCTATGAATAGTTAGAACACGAAGTCTTACATGCTCAACTGAGTTTAGCTCCTGGTTTATAGTTGTAATTTGCTCGCTTTGACCGCTATTCCTGGGAAAACAAAGAGTTTGGTCGAAAATTGCTATAAAAGTAAACTTGTAAAAAACTGAAATATTGACAATTTTAGATCAACTTGAACTCAAGATTGATTATTGTCAAGTTGCGGCATCAATTGTAGTAAATTAGAGATTTTGAAGCCTTTTACAGCGGTTTGCTAGCCTTTTCCAACTTTGACAGCGTTTTCCGAGTAAACGATAAGTTTTTTATGGAAAATGTGTACAAGCAATATAGCACAGGACTAAAATCAGAAAATGTCTACCCTCCTTCCGCCTGATAACATGAATTTTCAGACTTTTCTATACAACCAGAGAAAAATTGAAAGAGTAACCGTGCTGTTAGATCCTGGACTAAAGAGCAGTAGTTTGAAGATAAAAATTCGGCACTTTCAGTTCGAAATATGATCGACATAGTGATTTCACTTCATCAAATGTCAATCAATAGGCGATCTTAGAAACTCTGGCCATATTTCAATAAGATATATATATATATATATATATATATATATTATATATATATATATATATATATATATATATATATATATATATATATATATATATATATATATATATATATATATATGTATATATATATATATATATATATATATATATATATATAATATATATATATATATATATATATATACATATATAAAACCAAGAATTGAATAAGTTTCTTTAACGTTAAATATGCACATGTATGGTTTGAGTGTTTTGTTCTCTGCAATTTATGTTCAATAAGGGATTGTGTTTGTCTGTCTGTTGACGAAGTAGACCCTCACATTTGACTTATTTAATAATAGTACTTTAAATGACTCTAAAATTTGTTGTATTTCTACCAGTGTTGACACACCATTGTGCATCTTTCTCAAATACTCTTCTTACCTTATAGTCGTTATTGGTGCCAAAATAAATGGGTAAAAATGCCAACCAAACTATGCAAGTAGAGTACATAGTGAACCCAATATATTTAGCTTCATTGAAATTTTCTGGGATTTTCCTTGTTTTGAAAGCGTACCAGGTGCAAAGTGTTATCAGGATCATATTGTAAACTAGAGACATTATCAGTGAAAATGTAGAAACTCTACACGTAAGTACAGCTGTCAAAGGTTGAGGATGAATTTCTCTGACATCTGGTCGTTCGATTATTAACCATGCAATAGCTCCAATTAACTGTATAGATACAATACCTGTGGAGAAAATTTTCGATTAGAGCATAATTTCAGCTTATCTTATATCTAATTTTTTATATCTAGTAATCAACTATTTGAATATTATGAAAAAAGTAGGCTTCTGGGGGTAGTGTATACTCAATCAAAACCTTCAATTCATTAGAACCTATCAGATCAAAAGACCTTCAGTTTTCATGTGAAAAAATGTTCCAATCATTTCGTAAAAACGCAACAAGACAAATTTCTTTTCATCTAGAACAATTGTTCTGGTGAATTTCCCGCCAGGAAAGGAATTATTTTTTTCCATAAAGGATAAAACAGGCTGGAGATATTGCTTTTGTCATTAGATGTTGAAGTCGACTTCATAGTACCTTTACAAAGGTAATGATGATTTTCATCTGTGATCACACATTACAATTTCGGAGAATCGGAAAGCATATTCATTGATGCTTCCATTCCTGAATTATATGTTAGTATATTTATCAGATGGGCTAGTAAAAAGTTTTTCACTGCATACGAATTAAATAATTCTACCACGAATTAAAGAATAAATATGGCAGTATATCAGTAACTATAAGTTTAATTTCACGTTAGGATCCATTAATTCATTTCTCCAAATGGCTTTGTTCGATTATCCTAATTGGTTTGGGCAGTTCTACCAAAATAATATGATCTTATCTGCATTTTGTTCCACACGTATTATATGGTGTAGCCTTATATATTCGTTATTCATTTGTGACCATTTCTGTCTGATGTTCGCTATTTGGAACCAAGTACATAACGCTTGCGCCCTCATATATATATATATATATATATAATATCAGCCTGCTATTTATCCTCTACAAACTGCTGATGAAAATCTTGACGGACCGGCTCACCAATGAGTTCGACTTATGCCAACCAGTAGAGCAGGCTGGGTTCAGATGAAACTACAGCACGGTGTAACGCCTACAAATGATGCATTTTCCGATCGAGAAAGTTACCGTAGTAATTCTATCGAAATATTGCCAGTCCTCACAGAAATAAAAAGGTGGGAATATACTGCCGATACTCAAACTTATTTCCCACCTGTACGCTAATGCTACGATGCAACTGATATGCTGGAGGGCGACATGGTGACGGAGAAGATCCGAAAGCGATACGATATAATCTGAAATTTTTAAACGGATACTGCAGGTCAACTTCAAGAATATGTCCTGGAAAGGAAAGTGTATCAATGTTGACTGCTCTTGTCTGACCCATCTCAGTTTTTCGGACATAATCCTGATTATTGGTGATCAGGCACAACTCAAGATCTAGCTGAAAGAACTCCATGTCATTTTGGCGAGGGTGGGTCTGAAGATAAAGATTCTGAGACTAGACCCAGTTCAGATCGCCGTTGACGGTCAGACACTCGAAGTACCTCAAACACAAACTCAAATTGGGTAAAGAAAGCCAGTCCGCAGAAGTTGTCAGACATGTAGGATTGACTTGAGTTGCCAAAAAGCCATGGAGAGGGTAATGCTGGGCATCAGCGTACGCCATAGACTTCCTAATAAACACATTCGTTAGCAGATATTATGAAACGCATTGCCAGCCTGTAGTGGGACTGAGCAGATCCCGTTGCAAGGCAGGATGAAGCCAGGTTCCGAAGAGACTCGTCCAATGTAGACCGAGAACAAAAAAGCGGAGGTCAGCAGCTGACAGATAGACACAGAAGAGGAAGAAAAAGGCCTACGTCAAGAAGAAGACCAGATCAGACTGAGGAAGAAGATATATGCCAACATAATTCTTCTCTTCGATAATATTGTCAACTAATTGTGGATTATATGCACTGTTTATAGTAATAATAATAATGATAATATTTATTTATCCTTTCAGACATTACATAAATGTATAGGACACGTCACATACTAAATATACATATTAACCTAAATAATAACAAATTAACTTATTAGGAGAAAGACTAACAGAGGTCCACGGAAAAATATTCTTTTAAGCTGTAGAAGCAGTGTTTCAATAGAATCTTCTTAATTTCCTTCTTGAAATATAATAAATCTAAAGACCTAATCCCTTGGGGGAGACGATTGTAAAGTTTTATTCCTACATAACTAGGGGATAACTCAAACTTAGAGGTAGCATGCGTGGGAATACATAATGTATATGTTAAATAATGTTAAATTCTGTTAAATAATGTTAAATTCTTCATTGAAGTTTGCCTAGGACCTAGAAATATTGAGAAGTCGGTGGACTATACTATTATATGCTACAATTTCATGTTGTAAAGGATGAACTGAAGTATCCGTATCTGACGGTTTATGAAAAATATCGAAGTTATATTTATCATTAGTTCTAGTTATAATGATATCTAGAAAACTGATATCAGTTATTCTGCTACATATTTGTTGTGAATTCGATATTGTATTGGGATGTATAGAGTTGAAAAAATATTCAATTATCTAGCGGTTCTCGTAAAATCATAATAATCCTTTATTTAGCAAATTACTATCACATTACAACAAAAAAGAAAATGAAAAGTTCCACATCTCTGCTTATATAATACTATGGTTTTCCACAATATATTTTCTTAACCTTTCTCTAAAACTAACAATATTCAAATTCTTTATATAGTCTGGAAGATTATTGAAGTCTATTAAACCTTTATGAAACAGACTGTTTTGTGCAAAAGTTGAATCCACACATGTAATATAAAAATTTAGCCTACCTCTTGTATTATAATTGTGAATATCAGATACTAATTGTAGTTTTTCTAAAATATGTTCTGGGTACATACCATTTTTTATCTTATATACAACAGTCATTGTATTTAGCAAAATATTTTGCTTCACACTTAATAATTTTGTAGCTACTAATATGTCTCTTATTCTTGTGTACCTATTGCACCCTAATATGTGCCTTAAATGGGGCAGTACAATTGTTTTAAAGATTAAGAGTTTAGACCAAGAACTTAAATTATTACCTATTCTACATATATAATTAATTTTTTTTGTAACTTTTTTTATTATATAATTTGCATGATTTGAGAAAGTCAAATTTTCATCTATAACAACTCCTAAATATTTAAATTATTTAACTTGTTCAATTTTCTTATTATCTATTAGAATGTCGTTGCGATTATATGTATCTGTCATGTTATACCTATTTTTAAGAATCATTATTTTGTTTTATTCACATTTACGCTTAAACTATCACTACACAGCCATTTAAACAATCCACATAAATCTTTATTAATATATCATCTACCAATCTATACCAATAAATGAATGTGTTACTTAATGGATGAGTGTAAATTGTTTTTTCTATATTATCCATGAATATTCCATCCATTAAGAAGCTCTATGGGTTAACCATAATCAATCCCTCGAATTCAAATAATTTCGAACTGAAAAAGAACGATTTATACAATTTGATTCTACTAACTGCTCTATGGGTGATTTTGTGTCATCTGGTGGAATGCTGGGCTACAAATTATTGATATCTAATGACAAATGTTTCGCATTATGTGGTGAATCAATATTTTTAATCTTTTCGAGAAATTTGAGAGGATTTTGATTAAGAACAGTGAAAGATTTACTCTAGAGCAGTTACATATGAAATAATCGGTCTGATGGGATTACCAAGTTTTCGTAGTTCCAAAAAGATAGAAAATATTTGGAGGTAATAGATAAGCTGAAATGATTCTGTATTTATCTCTATTATTCAACAATAACTCAGTGATGCTCTTAAGATATTTCACTTATCGGCTCTAGAAAAAATTAGTCACCTTGAATAGATTTTCGTTTTATAGATTTTAGGTATTTGCATTCGTTATTTGGATGATCAAAAGCATGATATTCCTTTTTAATGACATCTGCAAATTTATGTTTCAAAGGAATATTCAATTCAATTCAATTCAAGAAATACAGTATTTCGAAATATCCGTAAAAGCAGATATCATTATCTAAGTTTTTCTCCGCTGGAAAAGGATATGCTCTTCTCGTTATATAGAAAAAAAATTTATATCAAGTTTTCAGATAATTATGAGAACCTATTTTCGAATATTGTGGACATCAGATTTTCATCTAATTCCAACGAATCACTGCCTTTAATGGAATGATATGAAATATATATATATATATATATATATATATATATATATATATATACCTATATGTATATATATATATATATATATATATATATATATATATATATATATATATATATATATATATATATATATATATATATATATATATATATATATACAGTGTGTATTAGTTATTTTCAGTATTAGAGAAAAATGTTTTCTTGATAAAAGAGGCACCCCATCCGTAGACACACTGTATATATATATATATATAGACATATATATATATATATATATATATATAAATATACATATATATATATATATATATATATATAGACATATATATATATATATATATATATATATATATATATATATACATATATATATATATATATATATATATATATATATATATATAGATATATATACATATATATATATAATATATATATATATATATATATATATATATATATATATATATATATATATATATATATATACATATGTATAAATATACATACATATGTATATATATATATAAATATATATAAATATATATATATATATATATATACATATGTATATATATATATATATATATATATATATATATATATAATTATCTCCTCTGATTGGAAAAATAAAGTTATATATTTCAATCATCGTGAACCATAACTAAAATTGTAATCGATTATATGTAAAATAGTTATTTATTTCAATCACCTTTAAATTATCCACACATCTAGTCAAGTTGAAAGAATAAGTTCCTTGTCAAAATTCTATGTACATATATAATATCTAAATTTCTTTCAACCGAAGACAGTATATATGCGTTGCTTAAGTTTATTTCGTAGATGATATTTGATGATAATTCACTGTATCATAGTAATGATGAAGAAGTTGTCTTCTTAGATAAGTTTTGAAACAATAAAGTTTTAAACTTAAATCTGAAACAGGAAGGGTCATACATATTTTCTTGAGTGTTTTGAAACTGATTTCATCCCCCAAACATTGCACAGTTTTTCATACGCTCATATGACCAGGACAATGAATCTCAGAAAACATTTTCATTTATAGCAAAATAATTGATGCCACCGCATTAATTGCATTTCATGAAAGCAAATTTATGACTGAAAGCAATAGTTCAGTTGTTTCAGCATCTACGTTCACATGAAGGTCAAGGAACCCATGTAAGGATGACAATATTGCAAAATCAAATAGTGGAAAGGATAACCATCGAACGAGCCCAACGTCATACCCAAATTGTGATATTAAGTTCGATAGAGAGAATTTTATGTTAGACAAAATTACTGAAAAAGGAAAATTGTATACGCCTATAGATATTTCGATCAATTCTTTGTTTGTAAATATATTAACTCAACTGCTTAACAGATATAAGTTGTCGGAAATTACAAAAATGCGATGTTGCGTTACATAAACTCTGATTATACTCATAATCTTCGATAAATTTGAAAATTGATGGAATTTCCATACGGAAGGATCGATACTGACTGGTCTATATAAACGCTGATCACTCAAATAACCAACCCACAATTTTCTCGAAGCCACGTAACAACCAATTTAGACGTGTCTGTTTTGCCGTGAGATTATGTGAATTATTCATGAGATTCATGAAGTTACGTAGGTTTCCATTAAAATGTACTGAAATATGACGTGGATTTCGAAAGATCCTATGTTGCAGTTTCTGAATTAATTGTTAGATCTTATTTCTACTAATTATGAAAACAACCTTGTGTTTCCGCCCGATTCACTGTGAATTCGACTTTAGAATCGAAAGCTGCGTGAATAATAACAAGAATGGGGAAAACTTTTCCCGGTATTCGAGACTTACAGAAATACGATTATACCGAAGCCAGTTATACAATTCAAGCAATTTATTTTATACTCCGAGGAGAGAGGGATTAAGAATTGTATTCAATCGCTGATTGTGTTTTATCTTATGATACAAATAAGGGTGATGCATCCAGAATTCAATTATCAAATTGAAAAAACCAAAAGAAAATTTCTTTTTTCAATGAATTTAAATCACCTGTCATTAAATATGGTTTTTCGAATATGTATGAAGAAATTGCTCTCATTTGTAAGTCTCATACAATTAGAAAACAACATCACCTGTTGAATGATTCGCAATGAATAAGACTTTTTTAATCTCTTGAAAATAGCTTTACTAGGTTGTCTTCTTTCTGGATAGCGATTGAAATATATCTCAGATGCAATATCAAAACTGTTATTACTTTTAATAAAGTTTTCTAACATATCATATTTCTCATAATTTTCGTACGATATCCAGACTCTTATGATTAAATCAGTTAATTGGTATTATGATTAAAAGAAATGGACAAACTCTGTCATAGATGACAACTGTCTACTTGGAATACGTATAAAAAACGCAAAGATTAATGTTGTAAAATATTATGTTCTCTATTAAAGACTCACACATCAAAAGCAATCCGACATATGATACATCGTTAGAAAGGGGAAAATATTTGTTAGAACAAAACCACAGTCAACAATAATTTCCATTTAAAACAATACATCTTTAGGCCACAACTCCTCGAACTTTTTTTTTTCAAATATTCTAATGCCACTGGATTATACAGAAAAAAGTTACTTAAGGATATAAAAGTTATTATCTCGTAACTTCACAAACAACCATGATAATAAATCGAAAACAAAATACCATAGCAAATTTTGGTTCAGTGAATTTGTCTGGAAAAAGAGATCGAGAATGTACCCTTCATTTGTTTGTATCTCTTTTAGTCACCGAGATATCCTATACAAACATCGAAATTTGCCCACCCTGTACAGACTATTTAGCGCAATGTGATCATGAACAAACTGCAATTTTATATCATCAGGGTAAAAGTTTTAAGTATTCCCGTGAGTGTGAAAAAACATGATAAAGAAAATAATGTGATGAAAAAATGTAGAACTACTGCATGAGTTTTTTCTAATATCTGCATTTTCTTTATATTGCTTCAATTCCAAAGCAAAATAAATCTTCGGCTTGCATCAATTTGCATCGAAAAGAAGCTGGTCTAAAACTCTCAGTACATTCTAAATTGAAGAGCTTTGTGTTTCAAACATGTTTCACTGACGAACGCATATCATTAAAATCCTCTATAGTTAGTTGATCACTTTGAAGAAAATAGTTTCGGTAGGTATCACTTTCATGCAAGTTCTATATAAATTCGAGAAGAGTTTTGATTGGGTAAACACTTTATGCCTTTTTAATTCTTAATTGTTTGATGATACAATACTGATCATATTTGATTTATAAATTAAAATCAAAATATTCTTACCTAGAGCTATAGCCACTTGAGATATTGGGGAAGTGTAAATAGGTCGCTTGATACTTTTGACTCCTCTATTGAAAATTCTGGATATTCTGTTTGTTTTTGTAAAAATTGCACTGTAACAAACACTCAGGCATAATCCTAGACCAACTCGCATAACAGCGCATGTTTCCACAGTTGGTTTAGCTAAGATAATAAATGACATAGAGTAACAACACATCACACCACTAAGTAGAACGTAGCATAGCTCTCTGCCAGAAGCCATAATTACAGGTGTCTTGTTATATCTTATGAATACACATGTTGTAAAAATGGTACAAATTATACCGAATGAGCTGAAAAGTAGTGGTACCAAGGCCCAGGGACTCAGCCAGTCTATAACCTGAGCTTGGAGCTTGTCACAACCATCTATATTCTTGTTCGGAGCCCAACCTGGTTTACAGGAATTACAGGTATCATTAAATGCATAAGAATCTTCTCTGCAAGCCACACAAACCCAACAACAATGGTCCTGGAATGAAAAATCATGTGAAATATTAGAACAATTTCAAACTATCAACCAAGTTCCAAGTGAGCTGGTTATATGTTTTCTACGACGCGACATCTGCATTCCCAGTTAATTCTAGAAAACTTCAAGTCACCCCGACTCAAAATATGTATACAGCTGTTTCGATCTTATTAGATCTCTTCAATGCAGCTTACTTGATTCGGAGTTAATTGACATATTTCTTATTGTTTACCAATACAAATCTCAGTCTAACTACTATATAGATAACAACCCATAGCGCTCTCCGCCAAATATATTAGGAACCAAAAGTCACTGTTTAGACCGAAAATGCAGATTTCTGTCGAGATAACGAATACTTCCTGACATGAAGATGTCTACTCTACGAAAGTGGCATATGGGATTTCAGAGCCCACTAGCTTAGTTTTTTAAAACTCAGGACATACCCTCGAGAGCGTGTTATGTAAATCCATGTAGATATTCTTAATATTCAACAATCAATTAATGTAAATCAATTTCATATGAATCACTTAAAGTGAACAAGGAAAATGCTTCAATAATTTCAAATTATTAAACAATCTTCCAAGGGAGCAGGTTATATTTATTCCGCGACGCGAAATCTTTATTCGCAATGCAACAGTGGATTAAAAAAAATGCCCCATTAAATTTTTCGTGCATGAATTGTACAACAAAAGAAGCAAATTTTGAAATCTGAAGAAATATTTTTAAAAACACACCGAAAAATAGGCTTGATTCTAGACATATCAATTAGAGATCTAATTTTCGATTGTAGTTAATGAACTTAATTTTGTGTTTTCAGATTAGGTAATTAGTGGACATGAACTGATGATTAAATATCTTCCGATTCGTTCGTGAGTGTTTCAAGGATACAGGATCACTTTGAAGAGCATTGTAGCTGCTTGAAAAAAAGTTATTGAATGTAATTTTCATTTCATGTTCGATGACTATAAAAGCCTCTCCTTGAATATGCCTTCTTTACGTGACAACTTCGTAATAACGAACAATAATACTGGAAATGGATTATAGAGACAATATTGCTTTTTCATCAGTTCTTTCAAGGCTCTTTTATCAGTGAAGCTATGTCGAAGATGATCCTATGTATTCGACGGTCCCAACAGGTGGCTGTCGATACAGTAATTGTTGAAACAACTAATGGTCGTGAGGGTTAATGAATCAACCTGTTCTCTTGAATATTTCCTATTAGGTATAACTATCCTTTACAACAAAAGTGATATTCGTATTTGTGGAATTCTGGACTTCCTTTGTCTATAAAATATCTGAAACAAAATAAAAAGAAAGAAATTTAATTAGTAAATGGCAAGTTCAACAAAAAGGAAAATAGCTGAAAAAATTTAATTCAATGAACTAGTAGGATTGAATGAAAGTATCTGAAAATGAATGAAATTAGATTAGTAAATAATAAGTTGAAAAATAGTGAAGAAATAAAATTATACAAATAATATACACGACGTTTCGGTTAGTTAGGTATCTCTAACCGTTCTCAATTGTAAACTGATTATCAGAGGAAAAAGGAAACACACGTGTTTCATTCCTCCCTGAAGTATGTGTCAGGGAGGCGGGCAGCTTGAGTTTGGGATTAACTCCTTCAGCCAGATCAGAGGATACACTTGTATGTACAAGTGCATTAAGGATAGTTGAGACGGGATATTTATGGAACATAGGAAGTGTGGGTAGGGTTCAGAGGATTAATACTGGCCCAGCATTCGCCTTATAAGTTTGCAAGCAGTGACACACATTACCATGAAGAAACCTCTGAAAAAAACTCATGGCAGACCAGTCGACCCGGGGTTTGAACCCGAGACCTCCCAAATACTAGCCAGCGTACGCTAAGTACTCGACTAACTAGCTTGGTGATTATCAGAGTTTGGATTGATCTTTATATACTCCTTTTATTGTTGTTATCAGTCGTGCCGTGTTAGGCGTCTCTCCCATTGGGCGAGGGGAGGAGCTTGAGACCACCGATACGCGCCAGGATTGGTCGCCACGCGTTTACTGAAAACTTCATGGTTCTGTTAGATGAAAGCAGCTTCCTTGAATTTTCGTTTTCGCCAGTTCTGTTCCAGGTGGATAATCCTAGCATCGTTTCACTTAATGTTGTGAAGTTTTGTCTATGCGTGATCAGCAATTCCAGATTTCGATGTTTCGGCTCTTCGTGTGTGTATTTGATGTTTTCCTATCTTAACATTAAGAGGTCTATTCGTTTCACCGATGTTTGCATCTCCACATTCACAGGGCACAAGGTATACGCAATTTTTGTTGTCCGAGGGTCCATCTGGTTTGGTTTTGGTCAGTCTGTTTCTTAAGGTGTTGTCCGACTTGAACGCTGTTTTGATGTTGTACTGCTGAGCAATTCGCCTTATCTTCTCGGATATTGCCTTCACATAAGGTATTGTTATCATCTGGAAATTCGGGTTCTCCTCTCGTGTGGTTTGGTTCCGTTGACATTCCGCGATAGTCCTTGTTATTATCTTCTTGTTGTAACCACTTTGTATCAGGTCCCTTTCGATGTTAGATATTTCCTGTTCCATGAGTCGGGGATCGCTGCAAACCGTTGTCGCTCTCCTGAACAGTGTCCTGATTATTCCTTTCTTCGTGCTCATTGAGTGGTTGGAAGCGGAGTTTAGGTATTGGCCTGTGTGTGTGGGTTTTCTGTAGACTGACGTACTGATGTGATTTTTGTTATGTGTAACCAGAACATCCAGAAAGGGTAGGCTGGAATCCTTTTCTTTTTCCATCGTGAATTTGATGGTAGTGCGAAAGCTGTTTATATGGTTTAAAAACTCGTCCCACTCAGCAGCGGTCCTTTTCCAAATGATGAAAGTGTCGTCCACATATCTTAGCTACATCTTTGGTTTTACGGGAGATGATTCTATCACTTGGCCTTTGAACCACTCCATGTAAATGTTGGCTATTACTGGTGAGAGTGGTGATCCCATTGGTAATCCATCGTCCTGGGAGTAGAATTCTTCTTTTATCTGGAAATAAGAGTTATTAATGCAACATCCCAAAAGATCAATTACCCCTTCAATGGGTATAGATGTTCTGTCTTTTAAAGTATCATCCTCCTGTAATTTTGACTTGATGATATCCAGGGATTCCTGCCGGGGGATGTTTGGGTACATATTACCTACATCAAAACTGATGAGCTTGGGTTATAGTGTGATGTCCTTGATCATTTCCACGAAGTGGTTGGAGTTCTTGACAAATGATGTTGTTTCCCTTGTAAAGGCTGGATGATTTTCAATAGAAAATTCGCGAGATTACTTGTTGGTGAATTCCTGGAACTAGTAATTGGCCTGAGAGTTATTCCTGTTTTGTGAATTTTGGGGAGCCCGTAAAGATGATATGTCTTGCTGTGGTGTGGTGTTAGCATTGTTCTAGTTTTGTCCTCCAAATGATTCTTGTATTTCTTCTTTGTCTGATATATACGCAAACATCGGTGAAACGAAGAGACCTCTCAATGTTAGGATTGGAGAACATCAAATACACACACGAAGAGCCGAAACATCAAAGTCAGGAATTGCTGATCACGCATGGACAAAACATCACAACATTAAGTGGAACGATGCTAGGATTATCCACCAGGAACAGAACTGGCGAAAACGAAAATTCTAGGAAGCTGCTTTCATTCAACAGAACCATGAAGTCTTCAGTAAACCCAGTGTTGAAGTGGCAAACGCGTGGCGACCAATCATGGCGCGTATCAGTGGTCTCAAGCTCCTCCCCCTCGCCCAATGGGAGAGGCACCCAACACGGCACGACTGATCAAGGGAGTATATAAAGATCAATCCAAACTCTGATAATCAACCAAGCTAGTTAGTCGAGTATGTTAGGTACGCTGGCTAGTATTTGGGAGGTCTCGGGTTCAAACCCCGGGGCCGACTGGTCTGCCATGAGTTTTTCTCAGGGGTTTCCTCATGGTAATGTAAGTCACTGCTTGCAAACTTATAAGGCGAATGCTGGGCCAGTATTAGTCCTCTGAACCCTACCCACACTTCCTATGTTCCATAAATATCCCGTCTCACCTATCCTTAATGCACTTGTACATACAAGTGTATCCTCTGATCTGGCTGAAGGAGTTAATCCCAAACTCAAGCTGCCCGCCTCCCTGACACATACTTCAGGGAGGAATGAAATACGTGTGTTTCCTTTTTTTCCTCTGATAATCAGTTTACACTTAAGAACGGTTAGAGATACCTAACTAACCGAAACGCCGTGTATATTATTTGTATAATTTTATTTTTTAACAATTTTCAACTTATTATTTACTAATCTAATTTCATTCTTTTTCAGATACTTTCATTCAATCCTACTAATTCATTGAATTTAATTTCTTCAGCTATTTTCCTTTTTGTTGAACTTGCCATTTACGAATCAAATTTCTTTCTTTTTATTTTGTTTCAGATATTTTATAGACAATGTAAGTCCAGAATTCCACAAATACGGAAGCTACATTGTCCAAACCATTCAAACTAACAAAAGTAATATTATCAAGTATGTTTAACAGGTTGGCGTTTTGACTAAGAAAACCAAGCCTACATGGTTATTTCCGTTGAGAGCAAGGTTTGCTAGATTGAACAGAATTTCAAAAAGAGTAAGAAAAAAAGAGGCGGATGATGACATATGATGTTTTTTGGACATAAAGAATTTTTGACAAGGTATATGATGAAGCGAGTAAATTGACAAAGCACGCAGTTTAACGCTCGGCAAGTGTTGAAATTAAACCATTTTTCGGATTGAGCGGAACGCCAATGGGGCCAAATATACATTATCGGAATACTACAAAAGTTGCCACTCTGAATATTTGAATGTTAAGTAAGATAAAAATGGAAACTGAAGTCGTTTATTCGAATTATTCATTTCAGACGTAATGCAGAAAATAGAATCAGAAATAATTTATGCTTAATATTCTTTCCAAACCAGTCAATTAAAAAGTCAGGAAGAGTGATTTACACCTTATTTGATTTATTTCTGAAAGAGTGGAACAAAACAGAACATATTAGCATTAATTTAAGCTGAACTGTTTTAAAAATTAAGCAAACTAAACTAGTTGGGCATTTATGCCCTTCCTGATAATTTCGTCACGAATAAACTTCAAAAGCGTCCGTCGAAAGAGACAAAAAATACTTTTGTATCTGTTGTATTTATTTTGTCTAGTGAAGAACTGTAACGGCATAACCAAATGTTTGAAACTTTAGAGGTTGACTTACATTACGTGCTCTGCTCGCATCTTTGTCGGATTTTAATAATCTTCCTAATATTCTTTTTGCACGAGCATTTTAATCAAAACTAGAGCGCTTTTTTCATTTCACGCAGATTAAAAACGCTGGTGCTTATAATGTATGGTTCATATCAACTTGAAATAGTTGTCGCTGAAAGAGAGGAGCGAAGTTTCTGAAAAATCTGCTTCGAGTTTCAAACTAATTTCCAACAAAACGAAAACTGGGTCTAACAGCAAAAACCTAATAAAACACCACGTTACCATCAATTCGACGGCTTAAATAACGAATTTTTTCATATCTCGGGATTCGCTTGTGAACATGAGATGTTCGAAAAATGAAAGTAATTGATGAATTAAGGAGTTCCTTCAGTGATGTCATGCGAAGTGAGAAATGTCTGTCAAAGCACCAATTTTTTTTTCCAATTCAGTACCTTCATGTATTTGTTTTCCGCAAAATATCACAATTTTTTTCTTGGAATTGATCCTTTTGTTCATTGTCCTTTTTTGTAGAGAAATGTTATAAAGTATCATCATTGATAGTATCGAAACGTTGTAGTTTTTATGCAACTGAATTTATAGGACAAAATGTGAAAGCGGAGATTTCTGCTATAAATAGCATCACAAATAAGCTTCTTACTAATTTTAATATTTCTACGGAACTACTAATTTCAAAATAACTCTTAAATTCTTATATAGTAAATTTTGGAGTGAATGAACTGAATGTTTTTCGAATATTTTTGAGTTTTCTCGTAATCTCCTAGATTTTTTTTTGGATTGAGGGAAAATCTCTTTAAGTTTCGTTTATGACAAGTTGGTATTCATATCTTAAAGGATTGAAGCTAATGCATAATAAAATACAGACCTGGTAATTCCGAATATGTCCAGAAGGACAATCTTCACTACAAATTGACCTGGGCGTTCCATTGATTTCTCTCCACGAAAAGGAACTCAAATTGAGGATCAATCTGAAATGAGATATCGAACAAACATATATATATATATATATATATATATATATATATATATATATATATATATATATATATATATATATATATATATATATATATATATATATATATATATATATATATATATATATATATATATATATATATATATATATATATATATATATATATATATAATTATTTATTTGAATTATTGTTGCATGTGAACTATATTTAACTTTTTGATAATTATTAGCAATAACATGCTTGGTGAATTTCAAAAAAAATCGGTTTTATTAAAAAGTTGACGTTTCGCTACGATATTCGTGGCTTTTTCGTCAGCTTTTTGATAAAATCGAGTTTTTTTGAGATTCACCAAGCCTGTTATAGCTAATAATTATCAAAAAGTTATATATATATATATATATATATATATATATATAATTATATATATATATATATATATATATATATATATATATATATATATATATATACAGTGCGATCCGCATATAATGGACTCGAGCGGACAAAGAGATATAGTTCATTATATCCGAGTGTTCATCTTATGAGAATCAAACAACACATGATAAGAGAACTACATTTATTTGCTAAATATGGTTTACAAACTATTATTTCTTAAAAAAATCAGTTATTTTACTTTGAACAGTGTTTTTTCATATAATTGTTCTGCAAAATAAGTTTAACTTTATTTAATTTTGAAAACATTTCACTGCTGTTTTCTTGCTGGAGGAAATAGCATATTTTTGAAAAGTTCAGAGACAAATACGACGCAACGTACCGAATAACATTCACAGAGCTGCAAGCCCCAAACGCTAAGTCGAAAGGTCGAAAGAATACTGCATAATATTGCATCAGAACACATCGTGCTGGGGAAATCACCGGGGGAATCACAGAAAAAACTCGCTTATGATAGACTAATTCGGTCCACTACAGACGAGGTTCCATTATAAACGAGTCCATCTTGTCCGAGTATTTTACACGTGTTTAATCCGGGACTTGAAAATTAGTTCATTATATGCAAGTTTCCATTATAAGCGAGTCCATTATAAGTGGATTTTACTGTATATATCTTATATATATATATATATATATATATATATGTATATGTTTATATATATATATATATATATATATATATATATATATATATATATATATATATATATATATATATATATATATATATATATATATATATATAGGGTGTCCCGTGAATAACACGCCAGAGTGAAACTGGAGGTAGACTGACCAATCAGATAATATCAACATGACCTCAATAAAAGGTTTCTGGTTTTCGAGATATTGCCACTCTTATGTTTTTTGTAAAAATCTATTCTTTCTTTTTTGGTCACTTTCTCGCCATGTTTTGAATATCAATAACTTCTAACTTATGGTTTTATTTTCTTGTGCTATCATCAATAGTTGGTTGAGATAATCGACCTATCATTTCATCAAAAGCTCCGTCTTTTTGATTTGCTATTGCAATCTTAAAAACAGTCGAAATCACAAAGTTCAATAATGGTGTAAAGTCGTCGTTATAAGCACATAAACAGTATCAACAATGTCCAGCTGTCATAAGAATGCAAAACAAAGAAACACAGAGAGAGCAAAAATAAAACATTCAATTTTATTGTACGGTTCATCCTCTGTTATACTAGAGGAGCAAACAACTTCCATATAGACAGATCCAATACCAGAAAGGGTATGAACTCATTATTTGTTCGGGGTATAGTTCAGTATAACTCCTTACCAGATGAAGTTAAAGACTGCAATACACTTATAACCTTCAAAAGAAAACTCTCAAAATACCTGTGATATAGTTGTGAAAGTGTTTATATTTTATTTTGAATGTGTACTGTTGGATTTGGTGGTTGTGATGTGGTTTTTGGTTGCGTGTTGCATTTTGTCAATTTTTTTTATTTTTTATATTTGTCAATCTTATATTGTTTATTTAAGAAATGTATTGTGAATATTAGGATTTTCCTATCAATAAATAAACAAACTTACTTACTTACTGTAACAAATGAATTAAGTCAACGAATCTATCAAGCAGCAAGTGAAATATCTGATTTGAGTTTAAGGCGTTTGAGAGGACAATTTTTAAGAAGATGCAGGTTGTGTTTAAGAGTCGGTGGAACACATTTCGAAAATCTATTGTGAGAATAATGATTCAAATTTCAGATCAAAATTCCTTATTTGATTTTAACGATGTAACAGTATATTGAAATAATCAATACGACCTTATGTTCTGTTCATTATTTGGGCGCCTAAATACAACAATGAATAAAAAAGAGTAATAAATAGCGGATTCAGATATTTTCTACAACTACTAACACGTTGTAATTTGCCGACAAAAGACGCCTGCACCTTTCATTAAGTATTACTTTTCATTTGAAGTATTTCACAAGTAGCACGACTTCAATGACAAAAATTGGAATTTTTAGACTTTTGAAAAAAAAACCACGAATGTTATGCCATTCTCGAAAGAGCATTAAATAGGCTAGTTTTCAAGATCTTTTGCTGATTCAGTTCGGTACAATATTTTTTCACAGTAAATAGTCAAAAAAAAGTTTTCGGATTCAAATTAAATTGAAACAACTTAATTTTTTTAGGGTTAGCGAGCTTGTTTTTAATAAAATGATGGGTCGATTATCTCAACCAAAAATTGATGATAGCACAAAAAAAAACACCATAAGTTAGAAGTTATTTATATTCAAAACAGGCGAGAAAATGACCAAGAAGGAAAAAATAGATTTTTTAAAAAAACATAAGAGTGGCAATATCTCCCAAACCAGAAAACTTTTACTGAGGTCATGTTGATGTTATCGGATTGGACTGAAGCCAGTCTACCTCCAGTGTCACTCGTGTTATTTACGGTACATTCTGTATATAAAATCGCAAAGCTGCACCGTTTGAGCATTTGTACAGGCAGTTGACCTAGCGCATTCGCCATTTTGTATTAACTACTGATATATATATATATATATATATATATATATATATATATATATATATATATATATATATATATATATATATATATATATATATATATATATCAGGGGCGGATGGGCTCCCAAATTTCTACCAGGAAATTTTTGATAAAGTGTCCCACAGCCACCGGCCCACTACGACAAAAAAATACTTTCATCCAAACCAGCCTCCAACACAATGTCCCCTTCCCCATAAAGCAAAAAAACAATAACTAATCAGTTACAAGGGCGTCGATAAGAAGAGGTAATGGAGGTAATTACCTCCCAAGATAGACTTTTGACAAAAAAAAAGTTTTTTGCCTATACCTGACGAAAGAAAACAAAAGTGTATTATCACCAATTTTATTAATTAATTAAAATTGATATTAATTAATTATGTTTATTTTCATTAAATATTACCTAAGTTTTGTTACCTTATAATTCTTTTCCCCAATATGCCAAGGGGCAAAGGCATACAAACAATAAAAGTGTTATGAAAATTTATTATTAATATTAATTATAATATTAATTTGTCTTCAAACTATTTTCAGGAAAATTAGTTGTAAATTCACCAAAGTGTTTTGGATCTAGAATAGCAACGTCTTTGCACAATTCAAAATTTTTTGAAAATCTTCTTTTCATCGACGGAATTACTGTGTCCATTATTATATTAAAAGTGTCTGTTTCAAACTTTCGGAGTTCATCATTTAAAACTTCGTCAAAACACTTTTCTCCGTCCATTTTTTTTACCTTACGTATTCTTTTTTTTAGAAGTTCGGATTCAATGTCAACTGCTATATCCAAATCTTCTGATTTATTGTTTGTCCATTCAATGAATTCATCGGTATCTTTTTTGACATCCAGGAATCCTCTTTGAATTGCTTCTAACTGTTTTGTTGCCATATCTGCCATTAATGTACATTTAAGCAAGTCAAGACCTTGGGTTTGCATATATCTTGATAAAGGACCGGTAATATTAAAAACTTTGAGAAAAATATGAGATAATAATAAAAATTCATATTTAGTTATAACACTTTTCAAATTTTGTGCCGTAGCTCTAACATCTGATTTAATTTTGAGAATTTTGGGATGGATATGCAGCCCGTCACGTATTATACGCATAGTGGCATTGTGCGCACTGCAAACTGCGGCCATACAAAGCGCCGCCACATGCAGCAGGCCGTTTCATTATTTTTGTTTACTTCAATAATTTTTGCGGTAAAAAAATATGTTTACCTATATGCAATATTATTAAAATGACCAACAAGCCTTCAAGCGGCCCCAGAACCCGCGGCCCACCGGGAAATTTCCCAGTATCCCGCCTGTCCCATTCGCCCCTGATATATATATATATATATATATATATATATATATATATTATATATATATATATATATATCATATATATATATATATATATATATATAAATATATATATATATATATATATATATATATATATATATATATATATATATATATATATATATATATATATATATATATATATATATATATATATATATATATATATATATATATATATATATATATATATATATATATATATATATATATATATATATATATATATATATATACATATATATATATATATATATATATATATATATATATATATATATATATATATATACATATATATCATATCATAGATAAGATGTACTTTCTTACCTCTCCTTCCAAGAACCTATTTGTCTGTAGTCATATTTTCCCTCTTCATGTCTTTGATATTGGTAAATATTGTAATGTCCGAATGCATCTCCATCTTTATTGAATCTGACTTCAGTTTTCTGCCGACCTGCAAAAATTAGTTGGAAAGTTTTGCTTTCATTGAATCCATGGTTCGGTACATTCTAGAAATCGTAGTTAAAAGCAAATTTCTTAAGGCTATCCAAGCATTGTTCGAAAAATATCATTTTTTGACGATTTGTGTACCTATATTTTTTCAATATTCACCTTGAAATTTATTGTAATTACTTAGAGTATCCTTTTTTATTCATTCGCAGTGTTAATAATAGCTTTAGGCAAACTGTCATGAATAATAGTTTTGTTCGAGGGTTTGATAGATTAGATCTGAAGTTATTTGTAAATTGGATTGAAAATTAATTCAGATAATCGAGCACTTACTATGCTTAAATACATTGTACATATCGGAATTCGCTCTGAAATGTAAATTAACATAATCGAATTGGCTCAAGATTTTCCATAAATGAAATTCTGACTTGTTATTATCTTGAGTAGCAATCTCCAATTCTCAAGATCTGTTGTCGGAGAAGGTAGAGATAATATTCGATGAATCACGGATCACGAATTAACAGAAACAATTATGAAATTTATATCATCAATATGAATAAATACAGATCATATTATTACCATATAGTTCGCGGAATTGGAAATTGTCGGCAGTCAGATGGTTGACTTCTCCAATGTCTATATTCCTTCATCAAATCCAACTTCGTTCAAGAATTTGAAATAATGAAATGAAACACTAAAAGTGTTGGTTTAGAAAGTTTCCGACATCCCGATCCCAATATAGTATATATAGTTACGCAACGTATTGCTTTTTCACACAAACCCACGTAACACATTAACATTGCAAAAGAGAAAGTTTAAGACCTACACAAAAAAATTTTCTTTCATGTCCTAAACAAAAATGTTGAAAATATAACATAGTCATTTCAGGTTGATGAAATACAGATTCATTTAGATTTAAAAAATTCCTGAGTAGCAGAACTCCGCCAATAAGTATGTATTTTCAATAAATTTGCTTCTTTTTAACATACAAATTCTCATCCCCTAGTGAATTTGGAGGGGTTGTGGAGGTGTACTAAACCATAATGGCCACGAAAAATATAGAATATCTAAATTAAAATAGTGACGGCAAAGGAAAATAGCTGAAACTACCAAAAGACATATGCCCAACAACAACTCAATCCACGTACCAAACTTCAACCCTTTAACTCAATCTGCAGAAGCAGGAAGTGCACAACTGTTCTAACCACGAAAAAACAAGACATATTCACAAAAACATGGCGGCAGTTAAGAAAAAAATGTATACCGCCAAAGGACATTTTCCTGACATCACCTTAATACACTTGAACATTTTCACTCTATAACCTAATTTCGAGGAAGTTTCGCAGTCAAAAATTCTTCAAAACCGGGTTTTTTCAGCTCCATATACCCTCCGAAAAGCTCTCAGATGCTGAATGTTGCTTATAATTGATTTACAATATTTTTGGCAACCGTTTGAAAGATTGTCTGCTCTTGCATCTCCACGCCACTATCTTCATGGAGGTTCAGAGAGCGAACATTTTGTATGAATTTACCCACATTTTGATAGATACCAAGTTTCAGCTTATTTGATTTGATGGAGACCGCTGAAGATGCCGAAATGTACCCGAATATATAGATGCATATTGCATACATACATATGTATATATATATATATATATATATATATATATATATATATATATACATAGATACATATATATATATATATTTATATATATATATATAAATATATATATATATATATATATATATATATATATATATATATATATATATATATATATATATATATATATATATATATATATATATATATATATATATATATATATATATAAATATATATATATATATATATATATATATATATATATATATATATATATATATATATATATATATGTATATTACTCTCGATCACGAGATAAAATTCAGATATTTTATTCTCGACTCTAAAATTAATTGAGAATCTATTTTCATTGATCAATGACAATTTGTTGCAAATTGGGTTCCTTAAAGAGACTGAAAGGTGTACTTGGAAACTATTATGTGCAGAGGTTCAAGTTAATACAAAGGGTGTGTTGAACTTAATTAAAATATTCAACATGTTTTAGAAGTTTCTAGGTTCGAATGGGATCTTGGGAAGTTTTGACAATAGTCAGATTACCCCTTTGTCTAGTTGCTTCCTTTGAAGTATGTTGAAAACAAATTCTAGATAGTCAATATTTTCCAACTATATAACGATTCACTTGAATTGTATAGAAAAACTTTCATTTCCCCTACTGCATAACTATTTGAAAATATTGAACAGCTAACATTCAGGGTATTTTTTTAAAATTCAAATGATCTCAATTTCATATCACCATAAGCATAAAGTGGTGCAGTGGCTATCCTATCATCTGAAATATAAGTACTTCATTGGAGATCAGAAATTTGCAGAAGTTTTTCCAGTTTAATTGTGAAGTTTTAAAATGTCATGTTTCCGAACTAACGATAAACTGTTGATGAAATCCGTTCTTAAAACGTGATCATTTTCATCTCAGAAAAACGTGATAATTTTCATCTTGAAAAACGTGATAATTTCCATCTTAAAAAACGTGATAATTTTCATCTTGAAAAAAGTGATAATTTTCATCTTTAAAACGAGATAATTTTTATTCTGAAAAACGTGATAATTTTCATCCTAAAAACGTGATAATTTGTATCTTGAAAACGACCAGTGTGTATTGCACCATGTAGGTAGAATACAACGGATTTTCTTCAAGATGGTTCTCTGAAATTCTAGGCACAGCCTACTACTACAGCCAGTAGTGTCAGTTTTAAACTTGTGTTTAAAAAATTGTTTGAAACAATTATATTAAAATACATAATTTTTCGAATATATCAAATGAATCAAGCAATTCTTCTCATTTCAGCAAGGCGTTATCGGTTACCATAAATGAGTTTAAACGTTTCGTGGTATTGTGAATAATTAAATATAATTTTTTCAATTTGTTCATAATCTACTCGTTAACATAGTTTGGAAAAGTTGAATCTGGTTTATTTCACAGAAAAATGGTTGACGTTCTTCAAATCATGTTCAAAATGATTGGTTATTCTGACATATCTACACTTCTTTCCTTATAGGACTACCTAATTGACTTGATATGAAAAAATATTAATTTTTTCATAGTTCTCTTAGAGCATATCTACATATTGTTGTAAATAAATTGAGTAGGTTTTTTACTAACCCTTTTATTATCTACAGCCCATTAAATTCAATCAATTGTATGCAGTAGTTTTCATAATGGAAAGTTTTTAAGCTGAATTTAGAATCAAACAAAATATATTCATCTGGAAAAGTATCTTGTCTGCATTTTAAAGATTTCAAGGTAATTGATATTATGGGAGACAGCCCAGAGCATGTCCTATGGGAGTGCGACAGGTGGGCAACAGAGAGGAAGCAGATAACGGATGCTCTCGGTTATATGCCCCAGGTGGAGGAAATCATACAGCTGATGCTGGAAAAGAAGGACCTGTGGGATCTGATATACGGCGTGATTACCCAAATTATGACCAGGAAGGAGCGGGAAGACAGGATGGAGGAAAGTAGAAGAACTAGGGAGATTGAGTGAGCAGATGCGCATCCAGAGCCTGAAGCTATGGAATTAAAGTCTTATTCCAGGTCCTGGGGTGATAAAGATCCTCAAAGGAGAGGTAGGGAGAGGGTTTTTAGTCGGTCGGCGAACAACAACCAGCCATCCCGACATACCCTTGAGCCACTTCTCAGGAAATCTGTATGCAGATTTTCCCCTCTTCCAAAAAAAAAAAAAAAAAGGTAATTGATATTAAATTAGAGCCCTCAAAAAGACACTTAATGGTATTACTTACTTATTAGTGCTGACTTATCAATACCTATATTTCAACTAAAAAAACCGGACAATAACTGGAAGAAAAGATTCCCTGTATTCAAATGATGAAAAGAGTAAGTTATTTGGTGAAAAATGAGAACAATGGACGAGTAGATGACCCAATTAAAATAAAAAGCACTAAGACGTATATGTATAGACTGTGGAGGTGGTTATATTACGTTCTTTTTGAATAATTTGTTGTTCATTATGAAAAGTACTTCCATTGAAATATTCGTTACTTTATTCTCTTTCCAGGACATGCATGCTTTGAGTATTGATTATTTCAATACAAAACAACTGATTATAAAAATTAAATCCATAGCGTTCATATTTCTTTGTTATCAAGAATGTTTTATTAGCGTTGTTGTAACTACAATATAGAAGCATTGAAATATTCATTGACTATAGACCAAAATATTCATGAGTTCAGGTTTGTCTTCATTTGTTGCTCTATTGCAGCTTTATATTTATTATTGCTTTGGGCGCATACATAATATATTTTCAATCATTGTCGTTTGTGTATTCATAACCCTGAAATTGAAATTTAAAAATTTTAATAAGGGGCGCAATAAGTGCAGCAAGCAGATAGGTCCACAATTACCAAATTCTGGAAACTGAAAAAATGTCTTCTCTCCCTTCTTGATTTGATTTAATAAGTAAGTTGCTTCATAGGTCACGAACCAACCATTAAAGAGTTGTTCATTTAATAACTTAAAACATATAATCCTACTACTACTGACAATGTTTGCATGACACAAAATGCTTCTCTGTTCGATTGAGCACGTTTGGAGCATGACTTGGTTTTAATTTTGAATAAAGAAACTGTGCAACACCTTTTCAGATTCACTCAGAATTTTAATGAATATATAAGCAGTGATAAAATTATTCAATAACTTTACACATGCCTGAATCTATCCGATCACTCAAAAATGTAATACCTACAACGAAAAACAAACACGTTACTAAAGTCGTGTTTTTCGCTCGAAGTGCATCGCATTGAGGTGCTATTCGAACGGAATTAATAATGGTTGGAAAAGTCACGCTTTAAACCGAAAAAAAAATTGAAAATAATTAATTTCATTGACAACACTTTTGTTCATTTGAATACATTTTGATCGCCATTTGTGCGAACGTATTTGAATAACAAATTACGTTATTCTAATTAGTGGGGTGATCGTTTATTTGGCTATGTTAGAAAAGTATAGAAGATATTCCCTATGATGCAATCATGAGTCAATCTAGCAGTGGAGATTAAAGAGTGGTGCATTGAAAAAGCGAAAAAATTTTTGAGTAAAATAGTTTAAAAATATTTTAGGTATAACATAGACATCCCGTACCAGTATTTGAATTATCCTCGAATTCAACCATGTAGTCAAGGTTTCGCCGAGTGCATCACGCGAATCTATCCTCAAATAAAAATATAATTTTGTGTTACTGTGTGTGTTGGGTAATGACAGACGATTTCAGTGGGGTTATTCCGACCGTAATTACAACTTTATTTATTACCTGCCTTCTACCATGTACCTACATCAGTTTGTTTGTTAATTAGAAATGTATATACATACTCAAATATGTCTCAGATGCCACGAAATTAGGAAGGTTCAAGAATAGGACTTTCCTTGCTAGAAAAAAATGCCAATGAAGGAGATTCGAAAGAGAATGGGTATTATTGCCTAATCCTCCCAATGAAGAGTGGATATAATGCTACGGTAATCCCGGACACCTAGGTTTTGATTTTATATTGAAAATTTATCGTTGATTATGAAATCGCAAAAATGACTAGTTTAAGTGAATTTTAAGTTATGAAGAACAATCATTACTTTATCTGGTTATTTTCCACTTAATATGAATATATATTTATATATATATATATATATATATATATATATATTTATATAAATACATATTTGCAATACAATTAAATTTTTGGATAAAATTATTTTCAAGGCGAGTTCATTGTCCCTACAGTTTCTTCCAGAAGCAAATTCACGTTCTACCTTGCAACAGCTAAAAGCAATGTCTTGAAATTCTCTCCATTGCACATAATGTGTGATCAATGTAATATTTTGGGGAGGCAAGCTAGATATATTCAGCTCTTATATTTCTGACATTGGGGCATGTTTCTTGAGACCAAAATCTGCATAATTGATTGTTGCATCACATAGCGTTGTATCTTTTGTTACCTCGTTTTAGATATATATATATATATATATATATATATATATATATATATATATATATATATATATATATATATATATATATATATATATATATATGTATTTCTTTCCCGCTTTCAGTAACCTTGAATGTCTTTCTTCAATTTTTTGATTTTTGTTAGTTGCTTTTTGTTTTTTTTTTGTTCTTTTTTCCTGTTTTGTTATTAGGATTCATCCTGTAAAACAGTGTATGTAAAATAAATGAATATATATATATATATATATATATATATATATATATATATATATATATATATATATATATATTCATCCATCTCGCGCTTAGCCGATTTCTTGTATTTATATATAAACTTCGTAAATTAAAGTTCCAGGTCTTGAAGACTATTCTTCTGTTTTGTCATTATAAAAAGTTTTGGGGATATTTACTCCTTCACTATTACAAATATCTACAACTAACATACAAATATATAGAAACACATTGGTAGCTTTACATTTATAACTTCTATTAATTTCGAAAATGAGAAAATTGTATTTCACCTTAGTTTTGGTGTTATTCGTTATGTCAATGTCAGTTTGTGTATATTTTGTTATTGTTCTTATGTGGACTCTTCCACTGTTTTTTGGTCTTTTCAGAAGTGGCCAATGAACATAACCAAGTTATTTAATGCTCTGTCTCATTCACTGTTTAATTGTATGTGTTTCTGTTTAGATTATATGGTTAATAGTTTGGTTGCTACGTAATTGAACCTTTTCCACTGTCTTATTTTTGTTCAGAGCTGTTTTTTTATCATAGCACATCTGTGCTATGTTTTGGTTGTCACGGCTGCCGCACAGTATTTATACACAACATTAACTCTAATGTATGATTAACCAATTTGCAAGATAAGTTTCTTGTGAACAGTATGGATAGGTATACGTATTGTGTTCTCGATCGCCTCAAATTTTTTTGATTTTAGTGTTTCTTTGTGTTATTAGCCCTGTTATCAATATTTTTGGGTAGTTGCATTTGATCTTTGAGTTCTCTTATTATTTTTGGACTAGTTTCGGTATTTTTAGAGAGGTTTGAATATTTTGCATTTGAACTAGGAGACATTTGTTTGATTAATTTGGATCCTGATAGAAAATATTTAGTGTAGAAGTGAATTGAAGATACGATACTTTATTTGCAACATATCTAGAAGAACGATATAAAGTCGATTTTCAAATAAAAGAAATTTATAAAAAAATTGAAAATAAAATAAATATTGAATTTTTTCTCATCAGTCAGTGAAGAATTCATAAAACAAGTGATACTTCTTTTATCGAACATACAAGGATCGAATGATTTATTCAATAGTACATCGAAAAGAAGTGTTGCATTACGTCTACACATATTAGGAAGAATAGAGAATTGCTCAGGAACGAAAGAGCAATCCGAATAATTTAGTTCTTGACGTGTTCGCGTAGTTCAAATCAAGCAACTGAAAGTGTTCCCATTCTTCCGCGTCAAGAAGTTTTTCCTTCTAGTCTCGTATTTTTCATCCACTTTTAAGTACGGTAATATTTTTTATCGGAAAATTCACAATTGCAGATATATCTCACTGAAATAATTTCGCAAAATATCACTTAGAAACTCTCTTCCATGAATAAATCTCCTCTCTTCTTGATAAATCGAAATAAGAACTTCACTTGCAAATTTTGAAATTAAACATAATTTGTCTCTATCTCTCAAAAAGTATAATTTTCAATTGATGAAAAATACCTAACTGTAGAGCTCCGTTACTAAAGTCGTGTTTTTCGCTCGAAGTGCATCGCATTGAGGTGCTATTCGAACGGAATTAATAATGGTTTGAAAAGTCACGCTTTAAACCGAAAAAAAATTGAAAATAATTCATTTCATTGGCAACACATAAAAAATTCTCGAAGTGCATCGCGTACTGATAGCGAAGCAGATCGATATGCCATTCGAACGGAGTAGTCTTCGACAAGTACGGCGCGTTTGAGGAAAATAATTGAAACCCACAAAGGATCGTATTTCAACATGAACTCAATCTACGTAACAAATTTAAATCATTTACTCAATCTGCAGAAGCTGTGGAGTTGAGCAAATTTTTAAAAACCACGAAAAAAAATTAATATCTACAAATTTAAATGTTATCAGGAAAAAACTGTATATACATATATATATATATATATATATATATATATATATATATATATATATATATATATATATATATATTTATATATATATATATTTATATATATATATATATATATATATAATATTTTTATATATATATTTATATATATATATATATATATATATAAATTTATATATATATATATATATATATATATATATAAGATATATATATATATATATATATATATATATATATATATGTATATACAGTTTTTTCCTGATAACATTTAAATTTGTAGATATTAATTTTTTTTGCGGCAATTCTCTTGAAGAACTGGCAGATGACTTAACTTCATTATATAATAAGTTTAACGAATAGTGTTTGAACAATCATCTGATTTTAAATCATGGAAAGACGATTCTAATGAAATTCAATATCACTAATGAATCCAACACGTCTTTTGAAATATATACTGAAAAAATTATTATGACGACTTCCGTGTCAGCAAAGTTCCTTGAACTCATAACTTTCTTTTCAGGCATGTACTGATCACCTAAGAAGATATGTAGCAGCTACTATGCAATCTTGCAACTGAAGGATATATTTTCCCAACAACAACTAATAAAAATGTATTATGCGATGACATACTCTCATTTGTCCTATAATGTTATGATATGGGGAAACTCTAGATTTTCAGCAAAATTGTTTGTTTTACAAAAAAAAGTAATACGTCTTATCTTTGGGATTGATAAGCGAACCTCCTGTAGAGGCCACTTCCAGAGAAACAAAATTTTAACTCTCCCCTGTATCTATATCTATAAAAATATTCTATTCATTCAAAATAATCAGAACGACTTCATTAAAAGTGCTGACAATCATAAATATGAGACAAGGCATGGCAGTCTTCTTCGAATACCGCCTCATTGTACAACTTTTTTCAAAAGAGTCTATCCTACACTGGCATACAGCTGTATAATAAACTACCAATCTCTATAAGAAAAGTCCAAAATTTTAATGTGTTCAAAAAATTTCTCAAAGATCTTCTGTGTATACCTTTTTGTGTTTATTTATGCTGTGATTTATTTTGATTTATTTTAATGTATTCTATTTTGTCCACTGACTTTTACAATATCATGTAAATGGTCTAAATGGAATAAAATGATTATTATATATAAATTTATATATATATATATATATATACATACATATATATATATATATATATATATATATATATATATATATATATATATATATATAAATATATATATATATATATATATATATATATATATATATATATATATATATATATATATATATATATAAACATTAAAAATTTCGTATATCGTAATATTTGATAAAAAAGTTGCTCCAGCACCTGACTGTTGACTTACGATATGCTGCAATAGTCTATTATTTCAGGGAAAAAGTGATAAATGAAAAATATTATCTATGCTCACTTAGATTTTTGCATTTCTCGAATTTTTTTCTCGAACAATTTTCCTAAAATGTATTCCAATTTTTATTATTACGCAATTGTACTTTGTAGTACCCAGACAATTCTGAACATTCAAAGTTCTGAAATTTCAATCGTTTCTTTGATCAAAAGGAATTCACGCGAATCCATGACCCCTCAAGGACATGAAGATGTGCTAAGCAAAGTTGCAGCAAACACTGAATTCAAAATCATGCAATTAAATGTACAGAACATAAATAACCAACTGGATCTACTGGAGGCTCAATATTAACTCTCCCTGTGTACTCTGTGTGGCTGAACACTGGTGCAGTCCGGAAAGTGTTGGCAGCTTACTTTTGTAGAACAATCAAAACACATGGCGGTACTTCTATCTATGTTAAGTCCAGTCTTGATTTCATGAAATTAAATATTTCTGACTATTCTATAGAATTGCACTGTGAATGTTGTGCGATAAAATTTGTTTTAAACAATAAAACAGTAACTGTAGTGAGCGTGTATAGGTCACCAACTGGGGAATATGAATTGTTTTTGGAGAATATATCGTATGTCTTGCAGCGTTGTAGTGATGATACGGATCACGTTTTCATCTGTGGTGATTTAAACATTGATTATTTAAGTGAGAGCTCCCACAAACAACATCTTTTGGACTTGCTAAACTGTTTTGATCTTAAGGTTGTTACTAGTAAACCAAGTAGAGTGTTTTCGAATATCACGTAAAACGTCAATCTCACAAATTGATTATATTACAACAAATAGTAACATTCAAGTTCATTCAGAAGATGTGATTGAAACAACTTTTAGTGACCATAGAGCCATCTGGCTGGAATGTTCCATTGGCAATCCTGAAAAAAGCGAGCCTGAAACGGTTGAAAATTTCATACACCGTAATTATTCACTGAAAAATCTAGAGAAACTGCACATATCTATGTCAAAAGTTAATTTTGGTGATCTGTTCAAATACGACGATGTTGAGAATTGTTTCCAGCGTTTTATGAATATGAATATGATCATTGATAAATGCTGCCCCAAATTTCAAAGTAAACTACGAAATACGCATAAGGTGGAATGGATAACTCCAGAAGTAAAGCAAGCTAGTCGCAACCTGAGAAATCTTCATTGGATTCATAAGAATATAAATACAGATGGTTCCCTAGCCATGTACAAACTTGCAAGGACGCAATATAGGCATAAGCTGAGAGAAACAAAACTAAACTTTTATAATGGTCTATTTAGCATGACACGTAATAGAAGTACACTGGTGTGGAATATTGTAAACCGACGAATACTGAGTAAGGCTAATTCTATCAAGCTTCAAACAAATGACTCTCTATTATCCGAACCTGCCGATGTAGCTGTGGTATTCGGTGAGCATTTTTCTAACATAAATAAAATAAGTTTGCAGAAACATTATGGAAATTCATTGTCAGTATCATGTATAGTTCATCCTATGGTGGAAAATACTTTCTTTTTCCACCCCGTAAGAGCAAACGATGTGTTGAATGCTATTGCATCTCTTAAAAACAAGAAGAGCACAGGTGCTGACTCTATTTCTACTAAAATAGTAAAACTCATTTCTGAATTCATTGCTGAGCCGCTGTGTTACTTATTAAATTCGTCTGTCTGTTCGGGTAGATTTCCTACTTCCTTGAAACTGGCTACTGTTGTCCCAGTTTATAAGAGGGATGATCCTCTGGACATTAACAACTATCGACCTATTTCTGTTTTGAGTGTTTTCTCTAAAATTTTCGAAAAGATTGTTCTTGATTAAATGATGCTATATCTTAACAGATTTAATGTAATAAATGATTGTCAACATGGTTTTAGATCCGGCAGATCTACCCAATCTGCAGTAATTTCCTATGTTGAATTTATATATGAGTCGTTAGATTGTGGTCTACATGGTGGAGGATTATTTTTTGATCTGTCACGTGCCTTTGATTGACTTGCTTTTGATTTTATCTTAAATAAGTTGTACAATCTGGGATTTAGGGGTATCTTTCTTGACTGGATGAAGAGCTACATTTCTGAAAGGCGAATGAAGGTAAAAATAAAGGATCATTGGTCTGACGAGAAAAGTACTGATCTGGGAGTCCCACAGGGCTCTGCGCTCGGTCCACTCTTATTTCTTTCATTCAATAATGATTTGACCGATTATGTAGAGGCGGATAGGATGACTATTTTTGCCGATGATACCTCGATTACTATTACAGCACGTGATCCTGAGAGACTATCGAATGAATGTAAACTCTTACTGAAAGAATTTAAAACATGGTGTGAATCTAATGCTTTAATATTGAACACCACTAAAACAAAATGTTTATTTTTCAATCGACCCGATAATACTATAAATAATAAAGTGTGGGTCTCTACATGTAGATTCTGTGGCTAAAAAACTGAATTTGGCATTCTATGCCATAAATAGAATTAAAAATTGTCTATCTACTGCGTCTATTATGGAAGTTTATTATGCGCTTGCATATAGTCACATAAATTATAATATCATGTTATGGGGTATTTCTGTTGATAGTCGAAGAGTCTTTATAGCACAAAAACGTATAATAAGAACAATTTTTAAACTAGAACCTCGAGAATCTTGCAAGCGTGCATTTATTGTAAATAAAATATTAACTACACCTTGTATTTATATATATATATATATATATATATATATATATATATATATATATATATATATATATATATATATATATATATATATATGTGTCTACTCCATGTAAAAAAAAATGGAAGTAAGTTTATGAAATTGGGTAGTTTTCATTGTTATGACACAAGAAATGTTGAAATTTTTTCTACCCCTAAACATGGTTCGGCCAGGTATGAAAACTCAGCAGCTTATCAGTGTATTAAACTGTTTAATCATCTACTTTACTCGATGAAATGCCTTGGTCATGCTAGGTTCAGGAAAGTTATGAAGTCGGTGATCCTGACAAAATGTTACTATAGTGTAAGGGAGTACCTGACCGATAACCATATCACTTATAAATAACTAATTATTACTTATTACTAATTAATTATGAATGACGTGTGCAACACAATTATGTAATTGTCTAAATGGATGTAATAAACATTATTATTATTATTATTATTAATAATTTTAAACAGCTATATTTATTCATGAAAATATTTCAACAAAACTCTAGTGAAATCGTTAGATTGAATGGAAAAAACAGCAATACAAAATCAAATCCTTATTTATAATAAATTTATCAATGAATAAGTGTAATACTTATTTATATGTATAATTCTTAAGCAAATAGTTCTCTCGGTAAAATGTATACAATTCATTTATATGAAATGTGTCTCATTTATGATGATATTTTTGCTATTTGAATTAATATAAATTTGAATTTTTGCATATTCAAATATATATCTACATAAATCTGGATATTTTGCTTTGCGTTAGAGATGTCGAAAAAACACATGAACAAAGTTATTCCGAATATTATTCTTAGCCCCACAATATATATATATATATATATATATATATATATATATATATATATATATATATATATATATATATATATATATATATATATATATATTAATATATATATATATATATATATATATATATATATATATATATATATATATATATATATATATATATATATATATATATATGTATATATATATATATATATATACTGAATTATGCTGCTGGTTTTCACTTATTCATCTTCTGTTTACAATAAGTTTGAAAACATTTAATTTCTATGATAACTACAGCCCCCTATTGCTGATAAAAGATAAATAATAGATAACTATACGTATATGTATAAATATATATATATATATATATATATATATATATATATATATATATTTATATATATATATATATATATATATATATATATATATAAACATATACTTAATTATCTCCAAAGGAAAATATAATTCCATTCGAGGTTCGAAGAAATATAATTATCGAGCTACCTATCCATACCCTGATCTATGTCAATCTTTGCACACGTTTATTAAAGACTAATTTGCTGACGTTCAGGTATTTCTGCGAACTGAACTCAGAAACTCCTCAGGCACTAGTTTTGATGTTCCTTCGCTGAATATTATAGCGTTGAGTATTCAATAGACATATTCAATTCCCTTGAAAGCATATAACAAGAAGTTATATGATTTAGGACTGAATATCTCCTTTCATAAAGAGTGCAATAGCGAGTTGGTAATCATGAATTTGCATAAAGATATGTAAGCAATGTTCCCGTCAAATATAAAAAAATTCAAAGAAATTGCATTCTTTATAAGAACATATACTTGAAAACATTAAATGAATGATTAGTAAATCTTAATAGGCATTAAGAAAGAGCTGTTATACACACACTATGTATGCAGCATGTTCAAGTTCATAGTAGTGGTTATAAAATACTTTGAAATAAAAAGAGATATTCGGTAAAAACAGACAAAGTTCCGATGATGATAAACTGTAACGTGAGCATGTACAAAAGCAAGAATATTTTGAAATACAAAAACAAACATCAAGCACTAAGACCATAGACAACACTTTCTCACACAGCCTTATACATCAATGACGGAAAAAGTTCTAACCAAGAGACACAACTTCGTTATTCCATTTTGAAGAACTCCAATATTGGTTTAGTTGAGACAATCAGCAAGAAAAAAAAACAAATCGATGAATTTCTGTAGCAAATCCGCAAATTCTTATCAACAGAAGAAACCTATACTTTCTCTGAAGACCCTACGCAAGGACCAAGTAATCAAAATATTTCCAGAGGTTAGAAAGAAAGCGCTATAATCGTCATGCACATCAGGATTTACGACAACAATATCTTAAATACACTTAAGAAAATAAAACTTACACCATTGACACACCCGTTCACACGAATCGTGTCGAAGATTTACCAAGTACCCTATTGATGCTGACACTACGCCACAGCAAAGATACCACATCTTTATGGACTTTATAAAATGCGAAAAACAGGAACACCACTAAAACAATCATTAGCTCGAAGAACTTACCTGGTCTTGTGTGATTTTCGTTACAAATAATCTAGCCCTTACAAAAAAGAACAACATCGTTCGTTAGGAAGTTCAGCAACTTTTTAAAAACAATCAAGAACGTGATACGAGGACCCAGCGATCAACAATCAATTAAAATATCCCGCGCCAAGAATCCCTTGATATTATCAAGTCGAAATAGCATCAAAATGAAATGTTAAACGAGAGAACATATGATCTATTGAAATAGACATATTCTACGCCCAAGTGATGGACTACCGAGACGATTTCTGCTTTTTCCTGCGACATCCTATATTAATATGAAGACCAACATGATAGAAACATCTCCGGTAGAACCGAAGTTGTGGCTAAGATGTTCTATTCTCACACAACAACAATAACATTAATCTACAGTAACACATCAAAACATCTTTCAAATTTAACACCTGAATAAGTAGGCTCACTAAAACTAAACCTGATGGACTGCCGGATAAAAGGAATTGCATGTACCTAGCTTCTGTGAATGTGGAGAATCATGCATCGGTAAAGCAATGATGTCAAATTCGGAGAACATGTACTTAATGTCTGATTAGGAGAACATAAATTTCACATATGGAGGGAAGAAACACCCAAGTTTGGCATTGCCGATTACGCTTGTCAAAATATCATTACATTCAGAGGGATAACTCTAGATTCTTCACAGAAATCAGAACAGGCGACAAGGAAACTTCGAGAAAGTTTTCATGCACCAGAATCATCAAGTGCTCAGCAAGACAAGTATCGAAATCGTTAATATATGTCTAACTAACTTTGAATACCAGGAACCAACGCGTAAGTACATTCCTTCAATATAGTTAGTCGATTTTCGAACTCTTATATAAAATAATAATAATAATGATAATAATAATGAGTTGTCTTTATTGCCAGAAAAAAAGTGATATAGGCGAAGTCTAGCTAAAGCTACTCCACTTAACCTCTAAGTTAGAAATAAGTAAACATATAACAAAATACTGAATGATAGAACAAAAATAATTTAAAGAAAATAAAAATAAAAATAAAAAGGAATTCATACAAATAACCAAAAAAGCTGCAGAGGACAAGATTCATGATAATACAAGCACAAAATAAATATAACAACCTCAGAATACATTAAGATCAATCAAATCTGATTGCATAATAGTTGTTCTTATACATACGCTTGAATCTAGTCACACTGCCCGCCTTTACCTTCAGAGGAATGGAATTGTAAACACAAACAGCATTAAACGAGAAACATTTATGGAAACTTGTCCGATGAAAACGGGACAATGCAAGGGTTTGCGGATGTCTCAAATCCCGGCTATGCATTGCGCCTCTGTTGAGTAATTTGAGTTTGAGATAAGGCGGAGAAGAAGATGTCAGAATACGAAAAACTGCCGAACCCAAGTGAAAACGAAACAGATTATCCAATCTCAACCAAGCAAGCTCCCTGATATAAATCGACACTCTCTCATATTTACGCAGTCCAAAAA